>CM033729.1:46604878-46764377 GCA_019671005.1 Hibiscus mutabilis | reverse complement strand
CTTACACCGTCTATGGATGTCGACAACAACCGTTGGCGACTTCCCTTTATTACTGTCGATTTCAATAATTTCCCAAAATAATTTTCTAGGTATACCATTTTCCTAATTGTTTTAGAAAAAAAATGATTTTTCCTTGAACTAACCTAAGTTTTGGCTTTGTCCCTTCCATAGGGGAGGCTTTTTCGAATCGATGAGGAGTCAAACTTATTAAATCCTTCGTGACTCATTATTTCTTAACGTTATATGTTTTCAAGTATGATTTGACGATCAATCAAAGGTTCATATCATTTTATTGATTTGTATTTTTTTAGTTTAATTCTTTAGCTACGTAGCATAGTTTCTCTTGTTATTTTTATTTTTTTGTTTTTTATTGTTTTTGTTGACCAATATATTAATTTTAGTGTTGGTTGTCAACCGTTGAGATCCATTGATTTCAAGAAGTTAATTTTTTATTTCAATGATTATAAAGATATTTTTGAATTAAATATTTTTTTGAATAGAAGCCGTTAGTATTATTAAAAAGAGAAAATATCTAAAATTACAATAAAAGTTTACAACTATCATCGTAAGCTAAATATATAATTTAGACATTTTCCTATAACATTAAGATTAGCAACTTTAGAACGTACAATGACTATACATGGAAAAAGCTTAAAAGCCCAACCAAAAGACTCGAACAAAAAATAGAGACGAACAAATCTAACTGCATTGGCAAACGAACTACAAAAGGGAATTAAGCTATTGAAAGATCACCGAGAACCACAAATCAGAGTCGAGTGTCATGAGAAACTATCCACAACGCATATTGCCTATCCAAATTTAATCTGAGGTTCCAGAGCAGAGAAGATCAGCCTAATTACAAATAAAGCGCCATCTTGATCAGTCGTGATGTCGTCAAATTCAACACTGAGAAAACATAAAATAAAGAAGCGACCAAAACAATCGAAAAAAAGATAAAAAAAAACGTGCCAAAAATAGAAATAAACGTACCACAGAAATAGAGAAATACGTGCCCCAAAAGTAAAATTATATTTATTAAAAACAAAAAAATAAAATAACAGGCGGTCGACGACTAGCATTAAAGTCAGTACCGTTACCGATTAAAAAATTGAAGATAAAAAAAGTTGTGCTATATAATGCGACAGAGAAAATATTTTTGAATTAAATATTTTTATTTATTAAAATGAAACTTTCATTTATACAATCCTTAAAATTTAATGATATAGAATTTATATTGTTAAATTTTATATATAGAATTTACCTTTTTATTTTCTCTCCACGCGCCATAACTGTAAGCTAAAATGATATTTTGGGAAGATGACCCAATGAAATTGGAGCGTGAAGAATACGAGATTACGTTAACTTTTTTTGTTGCTTCTTGTTCGTGTTTTTTTGGGGTTCAAACTTCTTTGGATAGGTTTAGGATACATGTGTAAAATACGGTAAAAGATGACAAGTCTTAAAATTTATTTAAAAACATAAAATATTAATTTTTTGATAATATTTTAAGTTAATTTTTTCATATTTTTTGACAAATACCGATACATTTTATAAGTATGGATACTTTTTTTATAACATTTTAAGTTTTTGGACAAGTTTTGATACTTGTCCAGAAACACAAAAAAATATAACCTAAAATATTATCAAAAAGTCTAAAATTCAAAATTTTTGAACAAATATTGAAGCTCGGCTTTTAGCCACACCCTAAACATGTATGTTAGACTCGACCAACGTCTTTGTTCACGTTAAGCGTAGTGAAAGGTGGAGAATGTCATTTTTAAAAGGCTTTAATGAAAAACAAGTGCCTTACCATTTTTGAACTTTAGGTGTTTAAAATATTTTTTTATAAAAATATGTGCTTAAAATTTTAACCGTTATAATTTTAAGTTCCCGACTATCGATGATCGCTTAAAAAAACCAGTGTTCAATCAGAACTAGACACGTGGTAAGAATATTATTTTTTAATTTTTTGAAAAAAATTTAAATTTTTAAAAAAATCTCGAAATTTTAAAAATATTCAAATCAGCTCCTAAATCCCTAAAAATAACAAAACCCCAAATTATTATCTCTTTCGCCGCCTATCTTTGTCGCCGACCCCATCATTTCGGTCGTTAAATACAATTGGTCATTTATCTCAATGTGTCGTCGCTAAAAATCGGTAAATGATGTGCCAATCGAATGACTTTTTAAGATTCGTCGTTCAATATTTGATTGGTACACCGTTCGCTGATTTTCGACGACAACACATTAAGGGAAATAGTCAACTAAGTCTGGCGACCGAAAGATTTTTTGAAAAATTTTAAATTATTAAAAAACTAAAAATAATTAAAAAATTATAAATTAAAATATAATATTTGTCAAACTTTTATTAATTAATTAATTTTTAATGATAATTAAATAAATATTTAAAATTATAACGATTAAAATTTTAAGTATTTATTTTTATAAAAAAATATAGTTTGGCCATTTATTTTTTATTTAAGCCCGTCTGAAATTGTCACAGAAAGAGAGATAAGAGTCATTGCCAGTCACTGGAATTTCTCAAGTATAAACTTTCTCTCTTCAACCAAAAAACACGAACTTTGCTTTCCCTTTGTATTCCATCGATCAATTGAAAAAAAGGGGGGAAAATAAAGCTAAACAAGTTACAGATCCAAACCTCAACTATCTCTCTCTCCTGGTCAATTTTATTTTTCAATGCGAAGAGCAAAACCCTAATTTTCTCCCTCCAACTTGGGCAGCTTAGCACAATAACCATAGAATTTCTCATTTCGGTTTTCATTAGTAGCTTTCGTTGGCTTCGATGTTTTGAATGACACGTATATTCATTATTCAGGATGTGCTGATTTTTGTGTAAAATATCCTGTTGGTCCAGATCGAAAAGAATGATCGCGTTTGGTTTAGAGGATTCCCGGAGAGAAGTTCTGGTGGCGGTAATATTATGTTTTAACTCTCTGGGGTTTTATTTGTAGAATGGTGTAGCTTTATATCAGCTTTATCTTCATTTATACAAGCTGCCCTGAGGATTTGGGGTTAGTTGGGATAAGATGTATGGGAATTGATTAGTAGCATTAAAATTGAGTTCTTGAGCAGTGAGTTTATTGGGGAGGCAGCTAGAGCTAAACTGTTAAAGAGTATTTTTGTATATGCTCATCTTTTAAATTCGTGTAGAAATGAGCTTAGAAAATGATGAGCAACATTCATTAGATCAGCCTGCAGATACCAGCAAGGAATCTCAAAAGTAATCACTTCTTTCTGCTGAATCATCAATTTTTGTTTAATGTTTTTTGCAGATGTTTTTAGGTTGAGCGACGCTGATAACCAATTTGTTTTTTTAATGATTCAGGAAATCTAGAATTTCATATACCAGAGATTTTTTGCTGTCTTTGAGTGAACTGGATGTTTGCAAAAAGTTACCCCCGGGATTCCATAAATCAATTTTGAGGTGAGATTCTTTTTTAATGGCCATGGGGTATGCACTTCATAAAATTATGAAGATGAAGAAGGCAAACTTAGATCCTTTTGGTATTCATTGGTCATTATGTGGTTAGAACAGTGAATTTGAGGATACATCACAAGATCGTCAAAGAGTTCCTGGCACCTTCGCTGGTTACAGGCGTAATGAATATAGTTCATCACCACCTACAAGAGGGGAACCGGGTAACTATTCCCGGGGCATTCATGGACGGTGGGACAGTCGCTCTAGTGGAAAGAGTGATAGAGACAGTGATACCCAGTCTGATTTGGACTCTGGTAATGTTTATAGTTGTTTTGTTCTACCAACGGTTTTATTTTGTGTTTACTGTTAAAATGGGCTACTTTGTGCATTGTACAAGTGCTAATTTACTCTTATCACCTCAATCTCAACGATGTACGGCAAAACCATTCTTGTAGTTGGGGCTTTTATCCACTTCATTTATTTGTTGCATACAGCTTCTAAAAATTCTATCACTTTCAAAATTGAATGATTCTAATGATAAATAGATCATGGAAGACGTCATGGTAATCAATCCAGCCGGTCTTGGCAAGGTCCTGAGCATGATGGGCTTCTAGGGAGTGGTTCTTTTCCTCGACCATCTGGATTTACAGCAGGAGCTTCTGCACCAAAGTTTCGAGCTAGTGATCAATACCATCTAAATAAAAGCAATGAGCCATACCATCCACCCCGCCCTGACAAGGTACTTGTTTGCTTTTATTATCATTTGCAGATAATATTGAGACTGATATCATGAAAGCTGTTTTTATTCAATTTAGCATAAAAATATATCTCAAGTATTATGCTTAAATAATATCTGCCGGCAATTGTAAGACGATCCAGTAGCAATTGAAATACGGTTTTAATAGATGTCATTTATGTGCTGGTATATTTCCAGGCTGTACCTCATTCAAGGAGGGAACCTAATGATTCTTATAATGATGAAACATTTGGTTCCACTGAGTGCACTAGGAAGATAGAGCAGAAGAGGAAAGAAAAAGAAGAGGTAGGTTCTCTGTTCTAGAGAACTCTGTGCTGATTGTAGCTTATTTTGTTTATGTTTTATCTTCTTCCACTTCTCTGGTTTTGTTTTCAAATAATAAAAGCTAAAGCATGACGAGTTTCTCTTTTAGCTTCCTTTGAGTCATGGAGGAAGGAACAACAGAAAGCATCCCAGGAGAAGATTAATCCTGAAAGGCATAAAGATGACTTCGATATTTCTGAATTGCTAGTGGTCTCCAACGATGATAAAGGACTTGGAAACATAAGCAAAGAATCAGATGAACCTATTCCGGCATCAAATATTATTTCTGAAAAATCATCTCTTCCCGTACAAACTCCTGCTTCCAGGCCACTTGTACCACCTGGTTTTTCAAGCACAATTTTGGAGAAGAATTTTGGAACCAAAACTTCAATGCACTCCCATTCTTCACAGGTAAGTATTATATTGGTTTTCAGAATTTATAACACCCATTCCGATCCCTCTATTTTTTTTTTTACCTTTTTGCATATAATTTTGATTGTAAGTGTCAATAATTGGTTTTCAAGTTTTCATCCTTTTTTTCCATCACATGATCTTTAATTGCTACCGTGAACCAACTATTTGATCTTCATGTACTGGATGTTTTCCTAGTTGTAACATAACAGGAATAAAGTTGGGAACCAGTTGAAGATATGGAGGCAATTTTGAATTTTCTGTTATTTTGGTCAGATTGGGGAGAGAAACAATTTTATCACTTAAGATCAGCACATGAAATTGGCCATATATAATTGAAATTCAGTGGGAATTTTTGGGATCTTTTCCTTATTCATTTGGATTTGACTGGAAAAGACGCGTTATTTTATACTTAGTAGATACCTGTATATGACGCCAATAGTACACATGCATAACTGTTTGGAGTGCTGAAAGATTGGCATTATTACCTAGTGGTGGTTGCTTGCATGTTATTTTCATTAAGTAGTAGTTTTTTATTTGTAATTCAGAGCTGATGCTATTAGGACAAAGCATGTTTCAATTATATTGACTGATATTGCGTCTCATATTAATAACATGTGTTCTTTGTTGTAACTTGATTAGCAATATATATTCTGTTATGCTTCTATAGGTTGGCAGTTCTGAGATTGAGGGCAACCTTTCAGAGTCCAAAGACGGCCTTCTCTTTAATGGGATTTCTGATGATCTTTTGGCAAAACAATCTAAACAGCATGAAGAGGAAACTTCGAGTGAGCAGAGGCTTGGAAGTAAAAACATTCACCTTTTAGACAATAACAAGAGTTCTAATGCTCCGAGTTTCTCATCAGCTTTAGATAAATTTAATGAGACCATAAGCAAGGATTCTCATATATACAAGAGTTCTAGTCTTTCAGAAGTCTTTGTAGCCCCAGGAAACAGTGGAGTTACTAAACTTGATTCCATGAAGCTGCTAGCAGATAAAATGTTGACTGAAACCGGCCAAGATGGTTCAACTTCAATTCTAGACAAGATTTTTTGCAGTGCTGTAATAACAGAAGGAGATGGCTCCACTAATATCGCTGAGGTACTATTTTGGTTTCGGGGGGACATTCAAATTCAAACACATGTATAGAATACATTTACACTGAATCACTTCAATTGAATGTTCATTTATAATTCCCTTGCTTAATGTAATTAAAACTATACATCTTAGTTACATGTAGTTTCTTTAGTTACTCCTTCACTTCTAGTTTTCCTTGATGAAATATTTAATGACCTTTAGTATCTCTTGATCTTCTGCCTAATGATAGCAACACTGATGAGACATGGTCCCTTGACACTTTCCATTCTTCTAAGTTTGCTCGTTTGTTTCTTGATGAAGGTTTGTTGGCACTTGTTACAAGTAATCTGGCTTTAAGTGAATCTGCTTAGTTTTCAAGTAAAAACTATGATCTAATATTCTTGTTTTGATCTCGTCTTTGCAGAGAAGAAACCAATAGATGATCTCTTCTCTGACAGGCCGAAAGACTTGCTCTCATTAATACAGGGTGGTGAGAAAGGTGGTTCCCATGATAGGATGGATAGTAAGCATGTAGCTTCAAACTTTCCATTTCAAATCTCTGAAGTTGCGAACAGGCATGTTAGAGCAAATTTGACATCTACTGGAATTGTGAACTCCAAGAAATTATGTAATATTAATGATGGTAACAACTCAGCAGCAGTTCCAGCCATACTTACATGTGAGGATCTTGAAAAGTCAATTCTGTTAGAAAGCACTGAAAATGATCCGAGTTTGCCTCCTGCTATTGAAGGATGGAAAGTTCCCGATGCCGAATGTGATACGCAAGAAGTTAATGTCGATAATCATGCATCACAACACCTTCTTTCAATGTTACAAAATAAAAGAAGTACAAAAACTATAGTATCATCCGCCAATCATGACACCAGGTCTTCAGAAAGGATGCAAACTACTGAAACATCAACTGTTGACATGGCACCTTGTGATTCAATAGACACAAATGCAGAAAATGCTTCTGGTTCAGGGAAGAGTCTAACTCTTGAAGCACTTTTTGGAAGTGCTTTCATGAAGGAACTACAATCAGTTCGAGCACCAACTTCTGTTCAGAGAGGTTCAATAGAGCCTGCTAGAGTTGATGTATTCGAATCTAACAAGCTTCCCCTTAATGTTGCAGATGATAGTCTTCTTCCTTCCACTGATCATGTCGGGTCAAACATGGCTAATTTTGAAGAAAATATTTTAGCATTTACGCAAAGAGAACAAATGAATTCTGATGGCATTGAAGGGCATTTGTTAGGCTTTAATGATGCTCCTTCTGCAGTGGATTTGTCACATTTCCGAGCTGGATTAGGATCTAAACTTGGAGGTTTGGACGGATCTGCTGAAATTGGGTTTCCTGAAGAGGATAATTTGCTTGGCGTCAGTAATCATGTGAAGCTCCAGAATTTCATGGCTGGTAGTGTAAAACCAGAGTTATTGCACTCCCAAGAGGCGCCGATTGATGTAGCTGAGATGAAGTTCATGGCTCCAGAAGGCATCGTTCATCATGATGCCCCATCAAATCATCAATATCCTGCAAGTATGCTTCGTCCTCTCCATCATCCTAGCAGCAGACTAACTGGATTTGATCCTCCAATTCCTCATCCAATGTTGCAGCAAATGCATATGTTTGGAAACATCCCTCCACCCAACTTGCAACGAGGATTTCCTGGTGTTGCACCGCCACCACCTCATTCAAAAAATCAGATGACTGGTTTGCTACCGGAATTGAATCCGATGCATTGTTTTCCATTGGGGCATGGTCACCGGCAGCCCCAACCCAACTTTGCTGGTCTTGGGATGCCTCAGGGTAAAGCCTTTAATATGTCTTGTTTCTTTCTCATCTTTGCCAATTTCAAATTTGAAAAACCTAACCCATTTAAGAAGCTTGAGCTGACCATGTCAACTTTCTGCACTTGACTGCAAAACATTTACCTCATCCAGGATCCCCCAATTCTGCTGGAAAAATGAAAAGAAATGTGCCTGCAGTCTGTTGTGGGTTGTCCTGTTTTGTGAACTACCATTATTATAACGATTACGTTTCACATTTTATTTGCAAATAATATATGTACATCATTGCCTTCTCATTATTTCAGGCCATGACGTTGGCAGTGGGAGCCATCACCCAGAGGCATTGCAGAGGCTTATTGAGATGGAACTCAGGTCAAAGTCAAAGCAGATGAGCCCTTTCGGTGCATCCGTCCATAGTCAGGGCCAAGGGATGTATGGTCACGAGTTAAACATGGATTTTCAGTACAGATAATGGCTTTTGGTTGTAGTTTTGCATTATCCCCATTGTTTCTCTCCGAGAATTGAGGATAGGTTTGATGTTCTTAATTCTGGAGGGGGATAACTGGCTCACTGTAATTAAAATGGTCATTATCATAATTGGCATTTTGGTTGCAATTGCCCCTTGCCTTGTTCTGTGTTGTTTTCTTTCTAGGCAAGTTCTTAACAAACTGAAAATGATTAAACCAAACCTCACAATTTAAAGCATTATAATTTGCATATAGAGCCTTTCAATCATCCAGCTGTAATATCAAGATCTCCTGCATTATTAGCAGCCAAATAACTAAACTGCATTTTGGGCTCCCTATCCAGAACAGTGAGTACATCATTAACACAATGGTTTGAGCAACTGGTTTCTTGGGCGACCTCTTGGATCCGGCCGGGTTTTCTAGTTGCTCCTGTTGAAACAAATCTAGGGTAAAAACTAGAGAATACACTTAGACGTTGAAAAATACTTTAGGATTCAATTCTATACCTGCTTTAGAACTGGATTCTACATCCTTCCCCCTCGCATGTTTCAGCCGGGCTTGTTCGGCGATCAGTTGCTAGTATTTGGTTACTACCAAAAGCATAGAAACAGTAGATATTAATAAAAGGTTCAACATTGCATACACCAAAATGCAGAAATGAATGTACACAAATGAAACTGCAGGATCTTCAATCGTATGAATCAACAAGAAGGGTACAAGAGTATTAACTAATCTCTGCAAAGGAATTTTCAATAGAATCCCTTTTTCTTCTTCATGCACAACCCTTCTAGATGCTTCTGAAACTCGGATGTTCCGTTTGTGTCCGGAAAATAGTTGCTTCACCACTTCCTGTTTTAGAAGAATGTCAAAATTTTGTGAACTACATGGTAATTCAATATGCGGATTAGGAGAGGTGACGATCATAGTACCTGAAGATTGATTCCACTGATACCAGTGACAGTGACTATATTTAGTTGTTCATCACTCTCCTCAGAGAAGGCCCCGAATACCCTTTTCCTTTTACTGTAGGGAACCCCATTAAAGTGTATGCAAAACTATGTACAAAATGGTTAATCTCAAAGATGGATTAAATAGCATTAAATTTTGTTTTTTTTGTAGACCTTTGACAACGCAAGGATTTGTTTAACATTGGAAAAGGCTCAAGGCTTCTACTGACTACCAGCAGTTGAGTAAATAGGATTTTGGCCATTATAATAGGCGTTGATCCTTGTTTTACACCAGTCGCCGGTCGGTCCGTTACGCGTCAGCACTTCCTGAAACAGGTGTTGAGGCTGCTTCATTCATTTGAGAAGTCAACATCCCAGTAGTTTGAGAAACTTGACCAGCAACTCGGTCTGTTTCTGTTGTAATGAAAGTCGATTGAGTTGTTTGGTACTGATGGTCTGGTTTAGAACCCTATGTGTTAGGAGAACCCAAGTTTCAAAGTGTGTTACTTGAAACCGGAAATCCAGTAATCTGGGTATGACAACCTAATTTCAGCACCTATAACTCACAATACGCAAAGGATGTAAGGTGTATCTAAAACTCAAATGACGTTCACATTTCATACTTCAAATTGGAAGCATAAAACCAAATGTTAGCTACCGAAAACTACCATATCCAGATTTTTGGTTTTCAAGTACAAATTTTAAGATTTTGGTTTTCTTAGCATATAGAATTTTTAATTCGAGCTATTAGTACTAAATTAAAGTTCACACATACTTATATTCTGACACCGTACGATAGAGTTTCAACATTTTAAAGTTGATTGTTCATAATAAAAAAACCATGAACAAACTAATGTGGATAGAAAGTAAACAAATTCAGAGACTAATTTGAAACAAATAATTGTAAATTAGTGATGTTAAGAGCAGTGGCGGTTCAAAGATTTTGGGGGCCCTGTGCAATTTTTAAAATGCGGCCCTTAATTTATAATCGGTAAAAGATATAAATTTTTTCTTCTAAAAAATTACCTTAATAGAAAAAATATTATTTTATTATCCTCTTGAGCAACAAAAAATTAACTTATAAACATCTAAAAAAAATTCACTTAAAATGTGTTATTCTTTTTGCGTGTTTAAAGTTTTAGATAATTGTTATATATATACACACATAATTATACATATAAATTTATAATTTTTTTACAACTATTTAATTAAGTTCTCTATTTTTGGGGCCCTTCTCTCTCGAGGGACTTGTGCGGTCGCTCCTATCGCGCATGTCCAGAACCCCACTGGTTAAGAGGAAGAACTAACTTATTTTACATTATACAAATTCATAAACTAAATATGGTCTAAAAAGGAACTAATGTGAGAAAAATGGTCAAAATCGAAGACTAAATCATACTTCATCCTAAAAAAAGAGAAGAAAATAGTGGATTCAGAAAAGTAAATGTAATCCAATTAGATAATTTGAAGGAGCAAAAGAATTGAAGTGTGCATATAAATTGAACCAGGTGAAATTTGATTCTGTTAAGCACAACAGAGCTCTGGGAAATGAGTCCCGTTACGGTAACATGAACCCTAATCTTATTGGTCAAATTCGAAGACTAAGTCGGACCCCAACGACTGAAAACCCTATCATCCCTTCGTCGAAAATTGACGAATAAATTGTCGATTATTTCATCGATGAACATTTAATAATGAAAAAAAAAATCGTTTGGACTTCTGACCGATGATCAAATGGTAGGAGATGCCGAACGGTGAGATATGTGACACTTTGAGTGGTAAATAGTAAACTATCAACGTATGAGAATGTTGGACGATGAGAGAAATATGATTTGAGAATTTAATTGGGAAAAAATAGAATTTTGAGGTTTTTAAGAACTTCATATTTTTAAAGATATTCAGAAATTAAATAAATAAAAAATCAGGACACGTGTCATATTATAATTTAATGGTAATATTTTTTAACCGTCGTTGACGAAAAAATTCGATTAGAGTTACGAAAGTAAATCTTAGACACGAATTTAAACTAAAACAAACGTTAGGTACTAAACTAAAAATATATATATAATTTGATATTTTTTTTACGTTTTAAACCTTTGAGTCACGGAAAAAAAATTGAAAATTTAGTAGGATGTTGCAATCGAAAACGAAATGGTGCGTTCATGCTAGTCTAGGGGACGGCGATTTGGCGTCGACAGGTCACATGAGTCGTGCACCACTAACAATTTGACAACGAGTCTCACAACTGCATTTTACTTGCTAATGTATATCAACCGGTCAAGGGTGAGTCTAAAAGAAAACCCGTTAAAAACGGCAATAAAAATGCAGTATTGATATGATCGTTAGATCAAGTAAAACAAAATTTGAGTAGTTAGACTTAAAAAAATGATAAAAGGTTAAATAAGTTAACAAATTATAACACAAAGTGTTATCCGGTTATAACAGAAAATATAAAAAGGTAAGAAAAAATGTTGTAACATAAATTATTATTTAGTAAATCAAATCTAAAATCTTTCAAACACATGATAAGAATTTATTTTATAATATAAAATCTTACACAAAAATATTATTTCTTATCAAACACATAAGATTTTATGCTCCTGCATAAATCTGTACCGTGACCAACATAAATTCTTACCGAAAATGTAAGAAAACGGGTTATAATATAAATTCTTACAATTCGTTTGAAGGATTTTTTATTTGCTGATATGGGGTAAGTATTTGTGTTATTACCTTTTTTCTTACATGTTCTAATAAAATTTATGTTGGCATCGGTATGAATTTGTGTAGGTACCATATTTCTTATGAGTTTGGTAACAAATAGAGTTGTCATTTAATATTTTATATTATAACACAATTTTTTACCAGAAATTTTGGTGGTTTTAGATTTGGTGATGTGAGGTAAGAATTTGTGTTATTACCTTTATTCTTACCGGTTCTATAATAATTTATGTAGGTTTCATAACAATTTGTGTTGGTACCCTATTTATTATGAGTTCGGTAAGATATAAGGTTATCATTTAAGAGTTTATGTTATAACACAATTTCCTACCATAAGTTTCGCTGATTTTAGATTTGGTGATATGAGGTACGAATTTGTGTTATTATCTTTTTTTCTTATCGGTTCTATAATAATTTATGTAGGTTTCATAACAATTTGTGTAAGTACCATATTTCTTATGAGTTTGGTAAGATATAAAGTTATCCTTTAAGAGTTTACGTTATAACACAATTCCTTACCATAAGTTTCGCTAATTTTAGGTTTGATGATATAGGGTAAGAACTTGTGTTATTACCTTTTTTTTAACGATTTTGTAATAATTGATGTAGGTGTTGTAATAATTTGTGTAGCTACCTACTTCTTATGACTTTGGTAACAAATAATGTTATCTTCTACGATTTTGTCATAACACAATTTCTTACGGGTAAGAAATTGTGATATCACATATTTTACTACTATTTGTGTAGGGATTTATGTTGGTGACTGAAGAAATTGTGTACTTACCCAAAACCTAATGATTTGGGTAAGAAATAATGTTATCATGTAAGAGTTTAAGTTATAACATAATTTCTTATCATAAGTTGAAAAGGTTTTGAGTTTGGTGATCTCCAGTAAGAATTTGTATTATAACGTTTTTTCTAACAATTTCTATAAAGGTTTAAATAGGTTCCTTAAGAACTTATATAGCAACTCAAAATCTTATGCGTTTTGTAAGAATTAATGTTATCGGTAATTGTCTAAATTATCACACAATTTCTTACCCTGATGAACATTTGTGTAACTACCATTTTTCTTACAATTACTGTAAGCAATTATGTTACCACCTCCTAAAAATTTATGTTAAAATCAGATACTGATATAACTGATCTGTCTTTTTTTAGCCTACCTCACAACAGAACTACCCACCGGTCAATCGAAAGACTAAGCAAAAACAAGAAGAAAAAGATTATAAATAGAAAGTGGATAATAGATAGAAGTGTAAATGAACCAAACATTCGATAAATTGTTCGTGAACTGTTCGTATAACATTCGTTTATTTCACTAAATAAATAAACATAAACATAATTTTTATGTTCTTTTAATAAACAAACAAATACGAATAAAAGTATTTTTAGTTTGTTTACGTTTACAAACAAACTCATTTATTGACTCATTTATAAGCTTGTTTATCTGTTTCCATTTTCTTTTTCTCTTTTACATTTTAAATATTGATAAATTTAGGAACTAAATTGAACTATGGAGTTCAAACTATAAAGTTTGAAGAGCTTAAAGACTAGTGACATAATTTCTTCATTTTCTTCAATGAACATGTTCGCAAACATTAAATGAACATGTTGACAAACATATAAGCGAACATGCTCGAGAACGCTAAACGAACGAACACGAAAATTTTTAAAAATAAACAAACGAACACGATATTAAAAATTTAAACGAACACGAACCGAACAACTTCAAAAATTAACAAACGAACACAATCTTGTTCGTTCAAGCTCGATACATTTACATCCCTAACAATAGAAAAGTTATCCCCTAAATCTGAATCTGTTGACAACCTAATCGATCCACCGAGTTACCCCATCCTCCTCCCCTACCGCTGCCAGAATCTCTACGCGTACATCCAAAGTTGCCTGCCATTTCCGGTGCCGGAAGCAAATCAAAACGAGAGAAGATAACAGGGAAAGGCACAGTTATAGGATACGCGTATCAAAAACATATTCAAACATAAATATGGAGGTAAAATCCTTCAAATATATGGGATAGCTTCTTTTTCCACTCTCAGAATGATACAATGTGTTAAAGTGTGTGGGGTATATGTAAAACAGTATATGACTCTCATTTTCAAATCCGGGTAACATGGCCAAGGATTAACGCAATCATATACTATTGTCAGTACACAGACAACGGTTGGCCACGTCGGGAATCATCCTCAAATGCTCCGAATAATTAAAACCATATACCCAGGAGGATTAATAATTACAGAAATGATGGGAACTTACCGAAGGATTTCTACAATTGACCAGCCTACATTCCTCCAAAGGACCTTGCACTGTCCAACCCTCCCAAACATCAAAGCTGTGACTAGAAAAGACGAATTCCATCTTTCTATTAATCTGCCATGAGAATACATAACATTAAAATCTATGACTTCATAAAAAGCAGAAACTTAGAAGGGTTTAGAACAACAAAGAATAATGAATTCTCTATAACCATCTCCGGTAGCATACATATTTTAATACCCCAAAGATGCAACGTTCTTTGCGATAAATTGCTACTGAAATTCTATCTTCTTCTTCTTCCTCCTTTGAGAAGTTTATTTACGTAGTGTAAGTTGTGGCTTTTGATCTAGCAACTTTGTATTTAAAGGGAACAGCAACAGCAAAACAAGTATGCTCTCTTGGGCCCAAAATTAAAGCCATAATCATATCGGAGCTGATAATGTCGTAGGAATTTCATTGTTCTCATGATAAGCTACAGCATAACTACTCTTGCATTGGTAACAAGGTTAAAGGACTTACTGAGAAATATTAGTTAGCACCAATTCAAAGAAAACATAAACCAACTATAGTAGTATATCTTAGAGAATTTCACCCAAAAAAACTTTTAATTCCACAGGTCCCTCGAAAATTCAAAGACTATTTTGCAACAAATTTATGGAACCAATTCACCGAGGTTTTTGAGCTAAGAATCGATCAAAAAATAGAACAAGATTTTTAGGAAACTCATGCTTAGAAAGTCGCTCCCTGATAATTTGTAAAATGTAAAGTTACCTGCAGTAACTTCCCACCAGCAATAAAAGAACGCAGACCAATAGTGTCCTGGAAAAATAGCATAAAACTTTCAGCCACAGTTACCAAAAGCCCAAGAACTGTAGTTAATTAACGCAAACAAAGCCTACCAAAATAATTTTAAGTAAAGGCAATGCTGAGAGTAAGGATCAACACAAAAAATGATAAATTCCTGTCAACAAACTTTGTTTCTGTAGACAACAAGGAACTGTGCCTCAGGATCTTTTTTAGTTACATTTGACATGGTATCTAGGAACCAACCACCACCTTTAACTCTTTGTCTGGACAGGTGGAGGGCACGACGGTCTCTTGCACACATAGCTATAACATATCCCTCCTTCAGCATATCACCAGACTGTCCACTTAGGTTCTTGCTAGTTTTAAGAAGCTGATCAGAATTTGACCCCGGTGGTAATTCTTTAGGTGTTTTCCTACTCAAGTCTCCAGGGGAGCGAGAACCAGAACTTAATGCTTGATCTGTGCCACTCATAGCAGTGTCATCTTCTCTTTGTGAAGTACTTTCTCCCTCTAATATTATGGGATAGTCTGATTTTTGTAGGGTAGTTTGACGGGCATGCCTCTTTTTCGCTTTTTTACCTGACCTGCTGCGTTTCGAATCTGATTTAGTTGCGGTACCAGAAGACATACCAGAATGCTGGTTTTGATTAGGATAATACTTAGATCGGCTGATATCCTTTTAAGGGAACTTTCAGGACTTTGCTGAATATCATCAGTCAATAGTTCACCACTAGATCCCTGCAAAGCACTTCCTTTCTCTTGTATGCTAAACTGTCCTTTTTCATCTACTATTGCACTTTCTTCCTCATCCTCATCAGAAACAGCATCCTTTGGAATAACCCCATCGCAAAAGAAAGTTTGCAACATAGAGATGGCCTTCTCGCTTATCTCCATCCACACTTCTTCACTATAATCAGCACTTCGAGGAAGTATCAACACATTGGGCATCTCCTTCACCTGAAGCAAAGATTTTATGATAATTTGATTAGTTACATCTTCAGTAATCTTAATCATGCAATACAAAATTGCAATATAAGGCTTCCTCAACACAGTTGAAATTGAACCTTCCAATCACAAGCTGAAAATACTCTTTTATCTTAGATGAAGATGATGAAGGGGAGAGAGAAGCAGAATTACAAAAGATTCACCTGAGCATTATCTATCACTCCCCCACATTTCCACTCTCTATCTAATCCCCTTTCAATTGTAATGTAACCATAACCAACTACATTCTTAGTATTTGCACGTACTGGAGCAGAATTCTACTAAAATGACATTATGGCAAATCGAAGGAATTAGGTATACCATGGAACAGAAACAATAACCTATTGCAAAGTTGATCTCATTTAGACGTCTGACCTTGTAACCTGACTACAAGCCCAAAGATATTTTCACTGTTTCAAAGCACAAAAAGAACCACTTCGGTCTAGGCACACACATTTTTGAAGTAACCACTACCTTCCTATGGAAAAAGCATAGCACGGAAAAACCTGAATTCATAGAATAAGAGATTTTATCATACCCAAGCTTCCATCCACTGTGGCCCTTCAGCTCCATCCAGGGCACAGCCAGCTAAAGTGCCATCAATCAGAAGCTATTTCAGTGCGCAATCATCCAAGAGCTGGCTGCTACCCGTATTCACAAGAAAAGCCCCTAAAGGTAAGTACCCCAAAAAAGAAACGAAATCATACAAAAGAAAAGAGAAGGAATCATAAATTTTCGAAACAAATAAAGAAAGCAAACGTACCAGGCTTTATCTGCTGCAAACATTCAGCATTTATAATCTGAATGGTTTCATTTGTTAAAGCACAATGAAGCGATATAAGGTCACCTGCAGCCAGTAAATCACTAAGGGTATCCATTCGGCGAGCAGCTGGTGGCAATGTTATAGAAGACCTACTTACTTTTCCATTTTCCTGTGAAAACAAGATTCAGAGGAAATTTTATTCCAATGGAAAATCAATCTAACAGAGTGAAAGGCAACAAAAAATTTGTTAACTAATAAAATCCAAAAGGTGTCCCTTTGAATTAACAGACCATGTACACAACACAAGACATGCATATATACCACTGAAAACTTATTGAAGCTCATTTTTAATTAAATGCAATTTGCAATAGATCTGTTATTCGCTTTCAGTTTACCTAATAAGATACAACTGAATAACATGTTAGATGAGACTATAACTTTAAGATCTTTAAATCCAGCTCAAAATGCCTATAGCAATTTGCAATTCAGCTATACGGTGCTTCACTCTTTCATAGTTCAATACAAATTTGCTTAAGCTATTTGTGACAGTGTTAAATTTAAGTTGTCCTATGGTGACGAATTCTGTCACACTTATCACGAAGTTTCTAAATTTTATAAACAAGCAAGAACTGAAATGCTAAGTTTGAATTTGAAGTTAAATTGGTGAAGCAAAAAAGAGGTAAATTTTAACTAGCAATCTAACGGAATTAAAGAGAGATTAGAGAAAAAGTGCAGTCGGAACTCAAACTAATTGACCCATCAATACTGGAAATCAGCCTATCTTCTACCTCCACGATATCACAATAAAGCACGCTCATCTTGAAGGCTAAGCTTCTGCAGGCCAGAGATCGGGCCGAAGCAGATCTACCAACAATTCCCAACACTAGTCCTCAGCATCGCCTCATTCCCCGACAAAGCGGGTGAACTGATCCAAGCCAACCGGACGCCGAGAGCGCGTGGCGAGAGAGCAAGTGCGTCCGACGGAGCAAGCCAAGAAACAGCGCCATGACAGTGTCCGCGATCTCCTCAGCTCGCGAGGCATCGACATGGACGAGACGTAGCCCGAGATCAGCGGCTAAGGCGGAGTCCACGGCACGGTCAGAGGAGCCGAGACAGAGGATGAGCTGGTAAGGACGGAGGCGACGCTGGGCAGCTCGAGGGAGGTAGGAGAGGGAGTGGAGGAGGACGGCGGCGGCCGCCTCGATCTTGCCATCGCCTAAGCAGCTGAGGGGAACGGACTGGACGAGCGCGACGCCGGCTAAGGACTCTTGTTCGAGGGCGCAATCTTCGATGCAGTTGAGGGAAACGACCAAAGGGAGAGGCGTCGGGTCGTCGCAGTGACGTATTGCGAAAGAGGATCTGAACATAGACGACGTTGTAGTGGTGGAGGTTATGTTCGTCGTCGGATCCCTGCTCTAATTGGGTGGAGGAGTGCGCAATAAAAATGTCTCTACGAAGTTAGAGGGTCTATGGGTGTAATTTTGGGGATTTTGAGGGGCTAAATGCATCTGGTCTTACCGTTGTTGCATGTGGGAGCAAACTTGACTTGATTCTAATTTTTTTTATTTGAATTATTTGAGTTTAATTATTTCATTCAACTCGAATAACTCGTAAAAGTTTCGAATTTGAGTTTATTCAACTCGAAAAACTCAAAAATCAAAATTTTAAAGTTTTGTGATTTCCTTTTTCTTTAATTCCTTTTCTATTTTAAGTTTATTTTGACCAAATTTAAATCACATATTTCTAAATTATTATAAAATACATATTTAGCTTCAATTTATATTTTTTAAAATAATTTTTCTTTTCATTTTTGTAATTTAGCCATCAACTTTGTATGATGTCCCTATTTCTTTAATTTTTCCTTTGTTTTAAGTTTATTTTTTATTAAATTTGAGCCACATGCTCTTAAACCATCCTAGAATACCTATTTAGATTCAATTTATATTTTATAAAATAAATTTTTATTTTTTCAATTTAGTCTATGGTTTTCACATTTTTTTCAATTCCTCTTTCGTTTTATGTCTATTTTGACCGAATTTAAAGCACATGCACCACTACCACTATATAATATCTATATAATTTTAGTTCATATTTAAAAGGCACAAAAGTCGAAAAATACCCTTAACGTTTGGTTGAATAGTCATTTTATCCTTTATTGCTTTTTGAAGCAATTTAACTCTCAATATTTTATTTTGGGTGAAAATGACCTATCTACGGATGAAAACTATTAGTCATCTAATGGTAAATGACTTAAATGACATGACAAACCTACATGACAGTGTATACTAACATGGCAACGTCACATAAAAAAGGCGTTGACTTGAAAAATGTCATATTAGTCAAAAAATAATTATATAAAATTATTTTTCTACTGACGTGCTATTATATCAAGTCATTTCAAATTGTTTACCGTTAGTTGATTAACAGTCAAACGCTACAAGCAATTTTTTGACATTATGCATATTTAAAAAAATAATTGTTTTGCAATTTAGTCCCTTAATGTTGCATTTTATTCAATTTGGTTCTTCAATTGTAATTTTTTTTTATAAATTCTTTCTTCTCATAAATTTATTGACTTCCTTATACTCCATCAATATTTTATCCACAAAAGTTTATTCTTTAAAAATAACATTATAAATCTTGCTCACACATGTGAAAAAAAATACGAAAGAATATGTATATATATATGATTAGAGAAAATTATTTAAATTAAAATCAATCTGTACTATAACGATATAAATAATTACAAGTAAACTTATACAAAAACTCGATAATTTAACTCGAATCAAAAGAATTACAAATAAAATTTAAATTATAAAATAAAATTCGTTAACTCAAATAATTTAAATTTTTTAACTCCGCTAATGTCGATCGATGCTCTCTCTAGGTCAGATTGGGGGAGGGATTCCAAGGTAGTGAAATGTGTTCCCTAGTATTTGGGAGTACGAACTGACTACTAATTTCAAAATTCCAGTTATGTCCAGCATAGCAATTGGCATGAAACGCATTAGATTTGCACTAGGCTAGGCTATGGAAATTTACATGTGTGAAATAAATAGGGCCATTCAGCTGGCCGCCGCCTTTTTTTTTTTTTCAGCTCTTTGCCTCTTGTTTAAATCACCATCGGCATCGATTGGTCATCTCCCTTGCTTTTTATCTTGGTGGGGTTTCTCTAGTCCTGCTTGGTAGGGGTACTTTATTGGCATCGTGGCGGTTGGTTTGGCTGCCAGGGCAGATTTAAATTCAGTTTAGTGGGATCAATTGATTTTATTTAAATTTTAGAGAATTTTTGTAAAAATAAAAAGTTTGAGAATAGAAATTTTTTTATAGAGTTAATTGCATCATACGGCCCCAAATCATGACACTCATTTTAAATTAGTCCCTAAACTTTAAAGCATTTTAATTTCATCCTCAAATTATGACTTTCATTTTAAATTGATCCCTAAACTTTTGAGCATTCCAGTTTCATCCTTAAACTTTGACTCTCATTCTAAATTGGTCCTCAAACTTTTTGAATGTTCTAATTTCATCCCCAAATTATCAATATATGCTAATCATATCTTTTGTTAATAAAATCATTACAAAAATTGTTAATTGTCATGAAACACTTATGTGTATTATGTAATAATATGATGTGATATAAACGATAATTTAAGGATGAAATTAGAACATTCAAAAAGTTTGAGGATCAATTTAGAATGAGAGTTATATTTTGAGGGTGAAACTGGAATGCTCAAAAGTTTGGGGACCAATTTAGAATGAAGGTCATAGTTTAAGGATGAAATTGGAATATTTTAAAGTTTAGGGACCAATTTAAAATGAGGGTCATAGTTTTGGGACATGTGGTGCAATTAACTCTTTTTTATATATTTAAACCCACTTGACCTCACATAATTCGTTTAACTTTAATTTTCTTGAACCCGCTTAATATAAAGTCTAGATCCGTCACTATTGGCCGGAGGTTGTTGATGGGTAAGGCCCCTTCTAGTGTTGATGATTTGTTTCTCCTTTATTTTTTGTGTCATGTAAAGTTGTTCGTCAAAAAGGGAATGATATAAGATCTATTAATTGATTGAGTGGTTAAAAATATTTATGTTGTTTTATTTGATGTAGATTCGAATCTCGATATTTACCTTTAGAATGTAATACCTCTTTACTTAATAAAAAATACAATGATTTGGAACAGAGTTCTCTACATTAAGATGTTGCTTCAACCTCGTAATATGTCAGTCAATGCCATCGACGAGAGCTTTCCTTCCTAACAACGATGATGATATAATTGTAAGAACTAGATGATTGAACTAGTTGAATTTAGAATTGAACCAAGATAAAACATCGACACTCTGGATTTTTTTTTAAATGGTCAAGATTTCGATCCTCGCTCTGAATATAGAGTAACGACCCAAAAGACTAATCATTAAGCTATTTCTAATAGATACTTTGAGAAAAATAATAATACTACATTCTAGATTTTAAAACATTGATGATATCCTAACATGGTGGAGTTTTTTTTTCAAAGTACCTTTTGTATTTGTTAGTTGATTTAGCGTGATAAACACTAAATTCTTTAAATAAAGTAAGAATGATTATAAAAAGATATTATGCTAACTTAACATGATATAATATCTCTACTTGTATGATATTATTAATTGTCCAAATAGAAACACTAATGGCTTAGTTAATTTAATAAAAATGAAAGATTTAAATAATGTCAAATTGACTAAGGTCTCGTTTAGCATTGCTTTTGAAAAGTGTTTTTGGGGCCAAAAATACTTTTGGAGACAGAAGCAATGTTAAACAACTAAGGTTCCGTTCAACAGGGCTGGTCAAACCATGGTTTGGGTGGAGAAGCCGCGTTTGGGGAGAAGCTGAAACTTTTGGCTTCTCCATATCAACGATTGAGAGCAAATCCTGCGTAAAATTTGGGTGAGGAGGCGCCAAAGCAGCTCGTTCGGTGGAACTTCTACAAAAACTGGGTGAAAAAGTGTTGTCGAACGGAGCTTAACTTTTAGAGAAAAAATGCGTTTGAAAAGCGATTTTCAACCTAAGCGCAAAAGCTGAAATTTCTAGCTTTTACGGTTGGAAAAGTACTTTTGGAAGCCAACTTACAATTTTAACCTTTATTTTCTTTTGTGTTTATTTATATTTTTTAAACTTATAATTTTTTACGAAGACATAATTATATAATTAATAAATTATTTTTTAATTTTAAAATTATATATATTCATGTCAAGTTTTTTTTAGATAAAATATTTTAAACTTGTTATATTTTTATGAAACACCTCACATTGTTAAAAAATATGTATTTATTATTAAAAATATTTTTTTTATATTTTATGATAATTTAAGTTGACATATTTCATATATTATAACATTAAAGAATTTGGATATCGTTTATTTATATATATATATATATATATAACTTACAATATCATGTCTAAAATAGTCATTTATCTTTTTAAAAGTACTTTTCCACCGTACTTTTCAAAAGCAATGCTAAACTAGCATTTTGGCTGTCTCGACCTCGACACAAAATTTAAAAGTATTAACCTGATTTCCACTCGCTCGAGTCTAATTTTTTATATCCGACATGACATGGCATAATAAAAGTATAATTCGATTTTAAAATTTTAACAAAAAACACGACATGGCTGAAAAAATTAGTAAAAATATTAAATATAATATATATAAAAATAATAAATATATTGAGGGGAATTTTTATACTAAACCTAAACTCGACCCACCCGACTCAATTGTTTCCATACATTTGTATGAAGAAAAGGATTCGTTCGCACCATCAGTAGAATTTGTAAGACCACGACTGATCCTAAAAGGGGTGGATGGAAAAAAGAGCATGTTGTATCAATGGAGAAATTTAATAATTTATTTTTTTGGATCATCCTACCCGCCCGAATCCGAAATCTAAGAAGGAAAAATTAGGGCATGGCACATCAGGTTGGGTTCGAGTAATTTTATCATCTCTAGTACATATTGTTTTGGAAGATCGAACTGTTCAGTTCAGCTATTATTGAACAGTCTTAAGGTAATATATATTCATATTTTTAACCCTTAAAAAAGGCACACACATTTTGCTAACAAAGTTCATTAGATCTGAATTTTTTAGAATGAACATTATTTTTTTTACTAATATCACTCATTGGATTCTCGGTTCAACTTTTTTGGCTAGCCACGTATTTTACAAAAAATACAATTTATTTTTTGCATCATGGACCGGACTAGTTTTTAATTTTCATACAAACTTCAAATTTTGGTCGAAGGTCCATGATAAAATTGAATCGAGTGGGTTTGGTTCGGGTTTAGTATTAAAATTCCCCTCGATATATTTATTATACTTTTAGATATTATATTTAATATTTTTATTTATTTTTCGGCCATGTCGAGTTTTTTGTTAAAAATTTAAGATCGTATTATGTCAGGTCATGTCATATATAAAAAATTAGACTCGAGCGGGTCGAAATCAAATTAATACTTTTAAATTTTGAGTCGAGGTCGAGACAACTAAAATCTCACATGTTGCCATCCCTAATATATATAAGGGTAAAGTACACCAATGGTCAATGAACTTTTAGGGCACTTTCATTTTAGCTACTGAACTTTTAAAATTTTCATTGGGGTCACCCAACTTTTATTTCACTTTTATTTTGGTCCCTCCCGTTACCTTTCGTTAAAAATGCTGACGTGGCTCGTTAGTTTTCCTTTTCCTCAAGGGTAAACTACATAAATGGTCATCAAACTTTTAAGGCACTATCATTTTGGTCACCGAAATTTTAATACTTTCATAGGGTCACCCAACTTTTGTTTTGCTTTAAAGCAACCCATTGGTTTAAGGAAAAAAAACTCTTTCAATGTATTAAAAACAGTAGGAAGTAGATTTTACCTTATGATTATCGATGAACAATACTTTTTTGTAAAAAAAACTATTGTGTAGATTGATGTATTTACCAGCATAAAATATTTTTTATATATCATGTTCTTAAATATTGTATGTAATGTAAAGTCATTATTTTGATCTATAGATCACATTGTATGCAACCTCATCTTCAAGCTACTTTAAGGTTAATAAGTACAAGGGAGAAAAACAAACATTGAGGTTAATTATTGACCAAGAGTATAACATTTTAGTTTACTTCTCAAAGTTGTATCCAAAAGTTGTTCTACAAATTTCTCAGAATATGCAAGCAGATTTGATGCACCCCATGTTTAAGTTCAAACATTAATTTACTTTGTCATTAGAGAGGGAGCTAGGATCAAACATTAGGAGGGGCAAGAGACTATTAAACCTTTAAATATAAAACTTGGGAGGGACAAAAATCTTATTTGATTAGTATTTAAACTAGTAAGGACCTAAAATACAATTGTACCTAAAATCGGGAGGGGCAACACATACATCCCTCGTCCTTGTTTGCCATCATGATCGGTGTTGTTTTGATAGATCCCTTTGTGTTTGGTTGCAACTTTGTTAGGATTTATTGATATAATAATTGAAAAATAGTTTTGGACTAAATTGAAAAGATTTCAAAAATATTCTTAAGTCCAAACAACTTGAAAATAAGTTTGAGAAGTTTTTGAGAGGTTTTGGAAATGTTTTAAACATTTTTAAGTAGCCAAAATGTTGTTTTCAGCACAGACGTACCGATACGGTATATCCCGTTTCGATACGGCTAAGGGTTTCAAGCTACAATAATTTTACAGAACCGAAAAACCGTACTGGTACAGGCTTTGTGTAACGATACGGGTAGGATCGTTTCGATACGCTTGTATGCGTACCGATCTAGTTTTCAACCACCCCAACGGCTATTTTCCAATGACTATTTGAATTGCAGGGCGTACCAAAACGAACCAAGGCGTACCGATACGGCCCAAGGTGTTTCGATACAGGCAGTCGGATTGTGCATAATGGCTAGTAGTTGTACCGATACGGGAAGCTGCAGAACTGATTTATTACGGGAAACAAAGCCTCCAACGGCTCCAATTCAATCCCAACGGTCTCCAATGGCTAGAAACTCAATTGGGAGTATTTAAGGACTCTTCAAGCTTCAGCAACAACTAATGCTTCCATTGTCAACAACATTATGATGTCAAAATTGTCTTAGAGCTTAAATTTCTCATTCTTTGTATAAACAACACTTGTGAGCTCAATTGCCAATATATGATCAAGTGTTTTAGGATTTGGGTGAGTGCTTAAAGAGTGCAAACATCTACCTTGTAGAGAGGATTTATTGTTTGCTTTATTTTTTTGTTTGAAAGGATTCCCAAAGCTTAGGTTGTAAGTTTTGGATGCTAGACTTAGTAATTGGGTCTATGTTGTAAAGGTTGCCTCCTAAGCCTTGTTAAAAGGGGAAGAAATCTTAGTGGATTTGAGAAAATCCTTAGTGGGGAGCTAAGGTAGTGGATGTAGAGCTTGTTAGAAGCTTGAACCACTATAAATCCTTGTGCAATTATTCCAATTTTTACTTCCCACCATTATCACCCAAAAATCGACTTCTCCACCACTTGGCAAGCAATACGGTTGAAGGAATTCAAGCTCAATCAAACTCTTCAAGCTTGTTCTTAGTTGTTGGTTTTCTTTTCTTACTCTATTTTTCATTGCAATATGTATCGTTTCTCCATTTTTTTTGAAAGTTCTATTATCTTTCTTTAACCTTGACCGACATGTTTCAACATCTATGCTCATCTATTTTCTCTATAAACCAACACTAAGAATGGATCCATAACGAATTCATTAAACAATGCAGCTAAATAAAGGTCGCAGAAAAGAGAATGGATAAAGGATGTAGTAAAACGCTGAAATGAGTGAGAGTGGGAAATGTGTGACCCCAATGAAAGTTTTAAAAGTTCGGTTAGCAAAATGAAAGCACTCCAAAAATTCGATGACCTTTTATGTAGCTTATCCTTGAGAAAAAGAAAAACTAGCGGGCAAGTCATCATTTTCTAAAGGTAACGGGAAGGACCAAAATGAAAGCGAAATTAAAATTAGGTAACCCTAATGAAAATTTTAAAAGTCCGGTGATCAAAATGAAAGCGCCTAAAAATTCGGTGACCATTAGTGTACTTTACCCTATATATAGAGTAGAAGATAGCTTCCAAGTTTTTGTTTGCTTTAGGAGACCGGGAATGACTCCCAAAATTTCTTGTGTGAAGCCAAATTAAGCAAAAGTACGAACTAGTAGCAAATATCCCTTACTGATTGAAGCACCAAGTCTCCAAGAACACCTAAGTAGAGGTGGCAAACAGATTGTTCTGGGACGGGTCATTTCAGGTCTGATTACATTCAATTTTAATTCGGGTCTAATTTTGTTTTAGTTCAATTCTATGGTGATTCGGGTCATATCGAGTCGGTTAATATCATGTTGGCTATTTTCAGATCGGTTGATTTTAGTTCAAGTTAATATCTAGTCAACCTTTAGATCGGTCGATTTTAGTTAGAATTTTAGGTCGGATCAGTTTTTTACACTCGTATGTATGACCTTTTAGTGACTTGTACAGTAGTTCACTTCCCATCTTTCTTTATTTCTTTTGATATTTCTTTTTTATTTTGAGTTGTTTTCGGTTCGGATGAAATCGATTTGAGTCCATTCGGCTCGGTGAAAAATCAATTCGAGTCCATTTCGGTTAAACTAAAATTCGAGTCGATTTCGGTTCGGTTTATTTCGAGTTTCGGGTCAAGTTTGTCAGGTCTACCTATAAGCACCAGCCAACAATTAAAGGCACCACAATGAACTAAAAGTTCACTTTTCAGAAAGCAGCAAAAGCTCACAAGCTTGCAACTCATAAATTGAATGGAAGAATTTCTCAAAGTTTATACAAAACATACTACTTTTATATTACCTATAAAGACAACAGACCATCCAAATCAAAATTTCTACAGGATATAGAAGAAACCTAGATACGTGTTTAGCCTCACACCAAACCAACTGCTGAACAAGTCCATAACATCAGCAGCCTCAAGGTATATACTTTTAAAAAACGATATATTAACAATCCAGTCTAGTAAGATGTGGAGGGGATTGGAGACATACATACTACAGCCGTAAGCAGATTCTCGAGAGCAATTTCATATCTTAAGCATGCTAAGCAAACAAGTTCCATCCACCTACCAGAACCCCATCAGTACCTCGCATTTATACGTTTGAGTTGCTATCGTGGAGCTTTTCTTTTTGTTTCTGGCCTGTAACCTTGATATCTTCCAGACTGCTTTCAAAATCCTGGAATATATCCTTTATCTTTTAGAAATGAAACAACATATCACACTGATAGGTGCAGTGATCTATCTTAAAAAAACCTTCTCCTGATATTCTGGGTAGTTGTTTGATACGATCGCATAAGCAGTCCAACTCCGACTCCAACCCCAAGGCACACTCCGAGGCCAATTCCAACACCAACTCTAACACCGGCATTAAACCATGAAAGTTGGCCATTCTCACCTGCATACATTTCTTCAGCGTAGCAAGTATGTCCAATTTTCCCATCAGAGTCGTAATCTTCAACTTCAGCATCTGTAAGCTGTACATCACCACAATGATTATTCTATTTGTTTGTAAAAAAGTGATGGCAAGACATCCAATCATTAACAAATTGACTTGCAAGAAAAACTAAAATAGAAGCTACTACGAATTTGCATGAACACACTAAACAAGCACATTTCATTATTCCCATTGTTATTTTGAAGCTCATAGTAACAGAGCTGCGTCGTCGTAACAGGTTGCTGCTGTTCTTAGGCCTGCGGAACTCGACAAGATTATATTTTTCACCCTAAAAGTGAATCTAGGAGACAAATTTGAATTGGAAAAATACAGAAATCAGATTACTCAGAACAGCTGACAATACCCAAAATCACTCCGATAAGCGGCCCCAAGTGCTTGGAGTTTCAAATGAAGGATCCAATTATCATCAGTATAACAACGAAACCGGCAACCCCTTAATCTTCTTCTACCATACTTGAATCTACATCTACATTATGAATAGCGATCATATTTTAAAAAAATTGACCAAAAAAACCAATTATAATTTACCTGCAATTTCCGGTGTCTAATCAACCCATTGCCAACCTTATGGTTCTCTTTCCCGAGTTCCTCGTCCTCGGGAATTGCATCCAACATCCATTTAAGCCTCGACACGCCTTTCCTCTTAGGGCTCACAAGTATATTCTTGGTCAATATCACCGGCGTAGCAGCACAACACCCCGCGATATAAACTTCAATCCCCGGTGTCGAAACACCCATCTTGGGCTGAAAAAAAGCCGAATTCCCAGGCTCCGTAGCCGCTGCTGCCAGATAACAGTCCATGCTCCACTCTCCATCCATCCTTTCCAACGACCCACACAACAACACCTTCTTCTCATCCTCGTACGCCTCGAATTCAAACCCGCCCGTGACGCGGACGCTATCGGTGCTCAAATAAGTGACCTCGGACGCTTCCCGGTTGAGACGATTGCGGCGAAGGGTAATGACGGCAGAATCGGAGGCTGGCACACTAGAGCCATTGATTTCGAGGGATACACTGATATCACGGCGGAGGTTGCAGAGGGTGAGGTGGTCGGGAACGCTGTCGACGACGCACTGCACGATTCGAACGTAGAAGAGACGGATTTCGAGCCATACCGAGGAATGGGTTATGAGATCGTAGGAATTCGAGGTTTTCCGAGGTAGAATCGATGGAAGACCATGCGGTTGATGATCCATGGCATAAAATTTAGAGGGGGGATGCTTGGGATATGAAAAGAGGGGAATTTTGAGAGAAATCATGAATATTTTAAATTTGATCCGGGAGATTTGTCGGCAATAATTAGGGCAATGGCAGTCGCAGTGGCCGAGAGCAAAAGAAGGAACCGTCTGCGGCTGTGCCTCAGGGAAACTTTGATGGAGAGGAAAACACGTGTGTTTCAGATATTTAGCTGGCTTGGGCCGACCCGAGAAGAGGATCTTGGATTCTTGGGTAAAACCGTTGAATCATATTATTGGCACTATGTAAAAAGTTAGCTATGACGATGGCACACTGGTCTTTTTCTTTTCTTTTTTTTTTTACTTAAAATATCGGATAAAATTTTTATTGGCTTAAATAAAAACATGTGTTTAAAGTATGTATTTTTTAAATTTTAAGTGCCTAAAGTATTTTTAAAAAAATAGTACTTAAAATTTTAAAAGTCATAATTTTATGTGACTGGCCTTTAATGTGTGTTAAATTCTTTTAACCAACCAATATTTGACACGTGGAATATTTGAGTACCTAAAAATTTAACTTTTAAAACTTTGGACACCTATTTTTATAAAAAAATACTTTACGCATCTAAAATTATAATTTTTAAAATTTTAGACACTTATTTTTATAAAAAAATACTTTAAATACATAAAATTAAAAAAAAACATATTTTAGGCTGCTATTTTTTATTTAAGCCATTTTTATTTCACAAAAGACGAGTACGGAGAGATAATAAAAAAACAAAGAAAATGGAAACTAATAAAACGGGAATATAAAGATAAACCAATCATGAAAGTACTAGAAAAACATCCAAAAACCATCTCTCTCCGCCTTTTGCACTTCCAGGCCAATGAGACTTTCTATCTCTCTCCAACCAAAGCTGAAGTACGTGAAATTTTATAAACAAACCAGACGAGGAAGAGGGGCATCAAGCATAGAACAAATGCCCCAAAACAAATCAACGAAATCCTACAGTTCAAGGAGGATCACACCACCTCTTATTCGATGTGACCAGTGATAACGCATCGATGGGAACCTCCTCCACCCAATAAGTGTCCGGCGATGATGCTGACGCGGTCCTGGAGGTTGAGTGAGCAACCCAATTTCCTGTCCGAGGGATAAAACTAAATATACAGGCTGATAATGGTCGAGCTTTATTCTTCATCTCCTAGGTAAGAGCACTAATTTTAGAAAGATCCAGCTCGGTACTTCTTAATTTTTTTTATCATTGTCAAAGAATCCCCATCAATAACGACATTATTAAAACCCAGGTCGCTCAAGAGCTCAACGGCATGGACGGTCGTTGTTGCCTCAGCTACAAAACTGCTCGGAATATTAGGGACCTGACGACAACAAGCACCCATTACTTGTCCCAAGCTATCGCGAACAACAACCCCAAAGTGGGACACATGTGTAGAAGAAAACAATCTCGCATCAAAATTGGCTTTAACAAAGTTCTCTGGGGAGGGATCCAGTGAGAAACCAACGGCTGAACGTGGGGTTGAATGCTTGAGGTCAATGATGCAAATTTCAAGCAATACGACTTTACAAAGGTAATAAGTTCCTCTTTTCGCTGTATAATACATTCGTGCACTCTTTTATTCCTGGAAAACCATAACGCCCAGATAGTGATAAGAACTTTAGTGTGTCTTGTTTGTTGGATATTAGCAAAGATTCATACTAACCAATCAGTAATGTGCATTTGACTGACTGGAGGAAGCCATACATAATCTAGATGAGACCAAACTGAGCTTACCGTCACACGGTCCCTAATAACGTGGGCACCAGACTCGCAAAGATTAGGACACTATAGGCAATTAAGATCAGAGACTAACCTCTTTGTATACAAGTTCTGTCTGGCGGGGACATAATTCATAACAAACTTCCATACTTGTATTTTAACTTTCTCAAGGCATGCAATACTCCATAAATGTCTAAAGAAACTTTTTAGGGTTGATCACTGGTAAAGTTTTGAACAAAGTTCGATAGGGAAATACGTGCAATTTCCAGGGCCTCTTATGCTGAAAAAACAGACTACAATAGCTCAACAATCCAAACTCTAGTATTATTGTGAATAACATCAGCAACCCAAGTAACATCACCTTGAACATGGAATTCGACGTATTTTAGTGGAGATCCTGACAGCCAGTAGTCATTTCAGATGTTAATTGAAGTACCTAATCTTACTTTTCACCGAAGACTCATGTTCAGAAGCTCCTTTGAACTCCATATGCTACACCAGTCTCCACCCTACTTCGCTAGGAGAGAAATGTTGAATTTGGAGAGATCACGAAAGCCAAGACCCTCATCCTCTTTAAGATTACAAAGTTGTTTCCAGGTACACCAATGTATACCACGTTTTTGTGCAGACTTCTGCCATAAAAAATGAACCGTTATAGATTCCAGATCTTTGCAAACAGTCTTTGACAAAAAAAAGGCTCATAGTAAAAATGAAAATTGCCTTAACACACTTTTAATAAATATCATTTTGTCTCCTTGAGAAAGAGCCCTGGAACTCCATGAATTAGTACGTGTATTCATTTTGTCTCTCAAATTACCAAAAGCACGTGTTCTATTTCTGCCAATTAGAATCGGAAGCCCCAAATATTTTTTTAGGCTTGTACTCCTTCCAACACTTAACATCCCCTTAACCGTTTCTATGTCTTTATCAATAGTATTCGAGCTGAAGCAGGGGCCTGACTTGTCGAGATTAATTTGTTGGCCCGAATGTAATTACCGAAATCCGTCCGGCGCACACTTTTTATTCGGTTTTAAAATTTCTTTTGGTTTTGAAAAACCCCGCCTGGTTTCAAGATTAAAAATATAGAGTCGACACCGATCATTTCAAAAATGGTAGACCGGACACCAAAATAAAATCAGAGATAAAAAAATTTTGAGTCCAGGAGTCGGTTACGGATGGGGAATGATTAGGACCCCACACCTCCCAAAATTGCTAACTAGTCGATTATTTAATGTCTTGGTGTTGAAAATTTTGAATTTGAATAAAATTTAAAATACAATTCTTAAATGCATGAAAATGTTTTAAATATTTAAAGAAACGTTTCGTTATTTAGAATAACCGAGAAATTTACTTCCCTTTACGCCCATGAAATAATTTCTCAATTTTCTAAATGAAAGAAAATTCCCTTAAATATCGTATCCTAAAATGGTAAGGGTATTCTTTTATTTAGGGATATCGAGAAGGTCGCACCCCTTACGCTCGGGACACTAATTCTCGAATTCCCTAAATAAAAGAATATTACCTTAATCTTTTATCATATAAAAATTCTAATATGATGCAAAATATAATGTAGCATGTATATGTACTTATATACTTTAAAATTTATTACTTATGGTAAAATATATATTTAATAATTATATTTATCAAAAAAATCTATATATGTATATGTATTTAAAGTTAGCAGTTTTTATATATATTAATTTTTCAAAAGGTAAGTATTTTCTATTATTTTATCTCTTATTATTTTATATATATATTTAAAATATAATATTTCAAAGGAAAATATGTATATGTATTATTTATTAAAATATTTATATACATATTAAGTTAGTAATTTATATATATATATATATTCCAAAAATAAGTATTTACTATTACTTTTATATATATTATAATCAAACAAAACATTATACATTATTTAAAAATACATAAAACCTCATATATATATAAAAGTAAAAAAACAAAAAGTTATACGAAAAGAAAAAAATAATAAATCATAAGAACAAAAACATGTATATACATATAGATCTTACACATGATAATGATAACAATAATAATAATAATAATAATAATAATAATAATAATAATATGTATTCATGAACCTTATTAAAATGTATGAAATAATGTAAAATTAAATATTAGGGACTAGAATGCATTAGAATTAAATTACATGGCAAAAAATGTTAAACACTGCTGGACTGAAATGAAAAGTAGTGAAATATGCGGGGAAAAACGTAAATCACAAGAAATAGCATGCTGGAAATTAATTACTAAAACAATGGTGACTAAATTGAAATAAAATATAGCTTAAAAGCTAAAAAAAACAGGATGATATTAAACACGCATGAAAAGAAGAGGGACTAAACACAGAATTAACCCATGACACAAAACAAAAGAGGGAAAAAAGAGGGAAACAGATCTGTAATTAGACCGAGTGCGAAAATAAAAGCAGGGTAAAAAAGCAAGGACAAGGAGGGTAACTATCCCATCAAAATAACGTGGATCCTCTCTGAGTTACGGGTCACCGCGTGGATCGGGTCTATAGAAATGACGTCGTTTCAGAGGGAGTGGTTTAAAACATATTTAGGTTAATTTTTTTTGTTCGAATTGGTTTAAAATTAAAAAAACAAAACCCTAAACGGGGTTCCCTCCCTTCTTCTCTTCCTCTCAACTCAAGGCGGCAATGCCTCTATCGATCTCAAGCCGATCACTGGCATTCAAGCCTTACGGCGGAGGAGAAGCACCACAACTTGTTAGGTAAGCTTCTGAACCTCTTTCTTTCTCCCCTTTCTAAAGCTTTGATTTGAATAAAAAAAGGTTTTAGATTTCAAAAAGAAAAACGAAAATGAAAACGAGAGTTTGTTTCAGAAAATCTTTGAGATTTTATTGATTTCCCCTTTTTTGTTTACAATTTTTGACCTCACATTCTCTCTTTCTCTGATTTTCGAACTCAGACCCCTCAATCTCTTTTTTAAATTCGAAATACCCATTCTAACCTCTAATTTTTTGTTCTTATATAACCAAATTTGACAACAAAAATAATTATCTCCTTTGCCTGTTGCAGATTTGACTGATGCTAAGGTGCTAGATTTGAGCCGGATTTTTGACGAGTAGGGCGGCTGAAACAGAGTGATGGGTAGGTTAGGGTGGCTGTAGATTTAGGTTAGGTTTAGTTTAGGGTTTATTATTTTAATTTTTAAGGTTTGGGTATTTTTGATTTGGGGTTAGATTTAGGGATTTGGAATTTTGGTTCAAGGTTGGTGGCCGGAGATGTGACAATAATGGTGGACGGTGGCTGTTTCTAGAGAGACGACGGTGGCGGTTAGGGTTTAGGGGTGGTCAGTGGCTTTTATTTTAGGGTTAGGGTTAGATAAGCCAATATTAGTTTAGGTTATGGGCTGAAGGGTTTGTATTTAGGCTTGGATCCAGTTTGAGGTTTGGGTAAACGGGTTTTGGATTTGGTTTGGGGTACTCGGGCAGAAATGGGTAATTACAGCTGCCCCTCTTTGCTCATTGTTGTGTAACAGCAATAGAGCAAAGACTATAAATGACTCGTTTTGTTCGGTCTGGCTGTTCATCTCCCTTTTTAACGCATATCTTTTCTCTTCGGTAGATCTTCTTTCTCTTTAACGCATGTCTCTTTCTTGACATGATTGATCCATCTTGTCACCTTTGGGGAAACAAAATCTTCAAAATGGGGGTTAGGAAAGCAAAATGAGTGTAGCTTCATCTTCTCTCCTTGGCGCTGGTCTTTTGTCTTCGGTCTTCAATCTTCTTCGATCTTCGCTATTCAAGGATGTTGAGTTCTTCGATCAATCTGCTTCTCTACTTTCTAGGTTGAGACTTACCAAAGTACAATGATGCTCGGTCGAAAACAAAATGCCTTCTTGCTCGCCGTTTTCTTTTTTTCAATTTTTTTATTTTTTTGTTGTTGTTTTTTTATTTCTTCAGCTCTTTTTAGCTTCATCTTCTGTTGAATGGGTGACCCGCTCTATTGGTAGTTCAAGGAGATAGGGTTGGGTCATCAGCTCTTGGAAGGAGTAAAGATCTGATGTTGTAGTTCTTCTTCTATTGGATGAGTGACCTGCTCTATTGGTAGTTCAAGGAGATAGGGTCAGGTGATCTGCTCCATTGGAATGAGTAAAGAACTGAGGTTGTAGTTCCTCTTCTATTGGATGGGTGACCTGCTCCATTGGTAGTTCAAAGAGATAGGGTCGGGCGATCTGCTCCAATGGAAAGAGTAATGATTTGAGGTTGTAGTTCCTCTTCTATTGGATGGGTGACCTGCTTTATTGGTAGTTCAAGGAGATAAGGTCAGGTGATCTGCTCCATTGGAATGAGTAAAGATCTGAAGTTGTAGTTCATCTTCTATTGGATAGGTGACATGCTCTATTGGTAGTTTAAAGAGATAGGGTCGGGTGATCTGCTCCATTAGAATGAGTAAAGATCTGAGGTTATAGTTCCTCTTCTATTGGATGGGTGACATGCTCCATTTGTAGTTCAAAGAGATAGGCCCGGGTGTTGTAGTTCATCTTCTCCATTGAAAGTTCAAGGAGAAAGGCTCAGATATTGTAATTCATCTGCTCCATAGACTTGTGTTGGTACTCATTTTGCTGCCACTCTAGGAAGATAAGACTGATGTATCTTCATTTTGAATGCCTAAGGCCTTCTTATGGATTCGTGCCTTAGAGATGTTTTAAAAAGATTCTTTCAAGGCGTCCATTTGGGTTTTCACCTTGATTTTTATTATTTTATTTTTTCTCTTTTCTTCTTCTTCTTCTTCTTCTTTGGTTGTTTTTTTGAAAATTTTCTCTCTTTTTTTCCTTTTTATTTTTTTTATTTTTTCTCTTTTTTTCTTTTTCGAACAAAATAGTTTTCGATTACATCTGAAGTTTGCTCTGCTGCGGCTCCAGGGAGATAAACCAGTCTTGGTTCTCAGAGAGATGAGATAAATCTGATGAAGTTTGTTCCACTGCTCCTTCAGGGAGACAAACTTTATGTCGGGTCCATTCCACTACCTCTTCAGGAAGATGAACTCGTCTTGGTTCTCATTCCGCTGCCACTCCAGGGATATGAGATACATGTGATAAAGTTTTGTTCCACTGCTCCTCCAGGGATACAAACTTTACATCGGGTTCATTCCACCGCCTCTTCAAGGATACGAACTTGTCTTGGTTCTCATTCCACTGCCACTTTCGGGAAATGAGACAAATATGATGAAGTTTTGTTCTACTGCTCATTTAGGGAAACAAACTTTATATCGGGTCCATTCCACTACTCCTTCAGGGATACGAACTCGTCTTGGTTCTCATTCTGCTGCCACTCCAGAGAGATGAGGCAAATGTGACGAAGTTTTGTTCCACTGCTCCTTCAGGGATACAAACTTTATACCGAGTCCATTCCACTGCCTCTACAGGGATATGAACTCGTCTTCGTTCTTATTCCGCTGCCTCTTCAGGGAGATGAGACAAATTTGATGAAGTTTTGTTCCACTGCTCCTCTAGGGATACAATCTTTATATCTGGTCCATTCCGCTGCCTCTTCGGGGAGATAAACTCGTCTTGGTTCTCATGTTCTCATTCCGCTGCCACTCCAGGAATATAAGATAAATGTGATGAAGTTTGTTCCACTGTTCCTCTAGAGATACAATATTTATACCAGGTCCATTCCGCTACCTCCTTAGGAAGATGAGATAAATATAATAAAGTTTTGAATGTTTCAAGCTTCTTTTTGGGTTCGTGCCTGAGATATTTTCAAAAAGGTTCTTTTCAATGTGCCTTTCCGGGTTTTCACCTTGTTGTTTTTTCTTTTTTTTTCTTTTTTCCTTTTTTCTTCTCTTTTGTTCACTCTTTCGTGCCAAGGATACTCGACATTTGTCAAAAATAATCTGCTCCACTCACTCTTGTCAAGGATGCTGGAACTTGCTAACAATGATCTGTTCCCTCATGTCAATGACGCCATACCACTTTTTCCTCACTCTTTCCTTAATTTTTCTTCGATTTCACATTGAGGGATCAATCTCCTTGTAGTCTGGCTTCCTTTCTTGATTGAGGATTCGCCATATTTGAATCATTCCTGCACTTGTTGATGTATGCACCTTATTTTTATGGTGTACATATGCAGTTTAACCTAAATGCTCGATACAGAGATGAATGACATGCAATGCAGTTGACTATAGTTTGACTTTAAAAGAAATATCCCCCGACTCTAACTAGTCATATCAGGCCTCTTAGCACTATGCCCCAAGTCGTGTCCTGTTGACTGATAAGGTCAACCTTGTTGAACGATACCCTAACCTATCTCAGGTTTGGCTGTCTCTTTTGGAAATCACCTCTTCGGGCGAAAATCAACTCTTGAGTATTTTTTTCCCTAAATCATGAGTTCTATTAAGCTCACACTTCTAATTTTGTGATGTTTATGGACAACAATGCCCCACTAATCTCTCTATTCTTTGACCCAATATGCCGAGTTTGCCTTATTTTGGACATTTATGGTAAAAAAAACTTTACATGCAAAAACTTGTGAAATGAGTTTTTTCTTTTTTATGCAAAAATTTTGTGCAGAGTTTAAAAAAATAATTTAATTTTTCAGAAATGTGAAGTTTTAAAAAAATCAAAATTGAGCACTCAATTGTCAAGTGCAAAAAGTACATTTTCTTTAGATTGATAATAAACAACCCAAATGAAGCATATGTTTAGATGATACACTGGTTGTAGTGACACAAGCATATGTGAAGTCCTTCCAGGGCTATTAGGATTCTGAGAGGAACATTTCTCATGCATAATTTCTACCCCATTTAAGTGGCTCTCTTAATCTCAATAACTCACCGTGCCCTATCCTTCCCTCATTTGGTGTCGATCAGGCACTTGAAGTTTGACGTTCCTTGAAGAAAGATTAACCCTTATAGGCGGAACATAGTCTGAAGACAAAACTTGGATATCCATGTGTGATCAGAATGGTCTTTATAGGCTTGTAATGTAGGCTATGGCTCATGGGTATGAAAAAAAGATATACAGACCCAAATAAGTGTTTAAGGGTAATGAAACCAATGATCATTTCTTCTTGGCAAACTTTCACTTCTGCACTTGCAGCTTGGATGTACTTTGATGAAAGGCTATTTCTTTTTTCATTATTTGGATCGCTCTAGACTGCCCATTTAAGGGTTTTCACCCTAGAGTTCATTTCCTTTCTTTGTAGCTCATGTAGCCTTTAACAGATTTACGTCTTGGCTCGGCATCAATCTGCCAAAGATGGTATAAGCTTCCAATTAAAACCTCGTTCTTGTATTGCTTAATTTGGGTATGCTCTCACGGAGTAACCTTTTTATTTCATTTCTTGGATCGCTCTAGACTGCCCATTTTTTTGGGTTCTCACCCTAGAGTTCATTTTCTCTTATGTTTAGGAAAATGTAACCATGGAATATTCTACCATCCCAACTAGACATTGATTATTGTTTCTGCTTGAGAATAACCAATCCTCTAAGGCTCCAGCTTTTCTTTTATTGTACTTTTTTTGTCTTAGTGTTTTCTCCCTTGATTGTTTAAGCTTTCTTGTTGGCAATTTTCAATTTGGTTTGGTCAACTTCTTTGAGCACAAACTTTCCTTTCCTTGTGTTACGCGTAATAAGTGCTACGCAAATGTGCAAGTATACACGTCGCAAGTTATAGTATAAAAGATATCGTCTCCACAGGGATTTGTGCCACTTCAAGAATCTAGTATCTTGCACTGTAAAAAGTAAAAACACAAGTAAATGATTATAGAAGTTTTAACTAATAACTAATCTAGAAAGCAATTAAGTAAATGAAAAGATGAGATCGAATGAGAGAGAGATAGGCCAGGTTATCGTGAGTTGAGGTGTGATAGCCGATTGGATCGTTTTGGTAAAAGAGTGCACGGGCAACTTAGTTGCCGTGGCAACTTGCACAACGGGGTTACCTTGGCAACTAATCGATGGTTGCCTGGGCAACTACTTGGGCTTCTAGGCAGCAACCTTCAAGGTTCGGCAGAGCGTTCTTCAATGGTTTCTTCTTATCCCTAAGTCGAAACTCTAGCTACTTGTGCATGCCTTGATAATACATCACTGCGTGAATCAAGGGTGAACAACAACCAATCTTGCGCTCCTCTTAGCCGTTGAAATCCTTAACTTATTCCTAAGCCGGATTAATCTTCACCATCATTGGATTAAATAAAGATCATATTCATTCGTTTCTTGAATCTAACTCTCCCGATATTAGATAAATAGATGAAATCACGAGATCCTCTCCCAATTCACTCGCAAACGATAATAAGAACCAAGAATGAATAAACCTTGAAATAGAAAAGTGCAAACTCTTATTACCTAAACAAAAACCAATAGTTTCTCACAACCACAAAACACAATAACCATAGCCAAGTAAATTTAGTTCATGGCTAGGTTCCAAAGAAACACAAGATAAACAATCCCTAGCATGAACCCAATCGAACAAGGAAGAAAAGATGAAGCTTGTCGAAAATCCCTTGCCCTAGATGCTTGTCGAAATTTCCCCTTGCCTTCTCCCTTGGACTTGTCAAAATTTCCCCTAATGCTCTCCTCCCTTGATTGTCGAAATCTCCTTGCTATTTATAGGGCTAGGCCAAAGTCCTTCTTTGAGGAGGAGTTTGAGTTGGAATTAAATTATATTTAAAGAATATAATTCTTTATTATAATTATATTCCTATTAGAACTTCTCCTATCTTCTTGGAATTTAATTCTTCTTTAATCTCTGCATGACAATCAAATTCCTTTGGGCTTGGGCCTTGCTCCATGTCATCTTGGGCTTGTATAGTCATTAATTTCGACATCCCTATTGCATTTTCTCTTTGTCGACAATTGCCATGGCAACTGGCTCGGTGTCTCCTTCATGCATTGCCCTAGCAACTAGCTCGGCATCTCCTTCATGTATTGCCCTGGCAACTAGCTCGGCATTGCTTTGGCAAGTGTTCCTGCACATACACACACAAAACACACCAAAGCAGCATCTTTTCCACAAAAACTACCAAGTTGTGTAATCAAGCTCAACGATGGAAGGAAACATGGATTAATGCATGAATAGCTAATTATGCAACTAATATGAGCCTAAGTCTAACAATAATATGAGTAAAAAGGGTAAGAAAAATAGTACTTTTGAACACTTATCACACCCTCAAACTCGAACTATTGCTTGTCCTCAAGCAATGCAAACTCATAATTACCTGCCAAGACTTCAATTTTCACAAACTTAGCTTTGAAATTGATTTCAATTCTCTGAACCGGGGCACAAAGTATGATTGGCTTTTTATTTTTCGGAAAACTTAGGAGTTACTCGGAATCAAACTATAATGCTTGTGAGTGTGTGCGAAGTTGTGTGCAAGTTGATTTTTCGGATTCTATACAAACAAGTGGTTTTCAAATTACTTCATTGGGTTCTTTTTAACATGTTTGGGGCACCTCTAGTGTTTTGTTTTTAGTTAAGTTAATCTAATCAACTAGAGCCGGTTTCGGGCACCTCTAGTTAAATTTTTTTAACACATCCTAGAGCCAGTTTCGGGCACCTCTAGTGATCAATTTTTTTAGCACATGCTAGAGCCAATTTCGGGCACCTCTAGCATTCATCCAATTTTTATTCTAATCCCCCAATTTGTTAATTATCAACCTAAGTTCACTAGAATTCCTTAAATCAATCAAACCACAACAGTGTTTCATCAAATTTAGCATCATAGTAAAATTCTAAGTTTTTCCATGATTATCCTAGAATAAAAATTCTATCAATTTAGGTGCATTGGCAAAGTCATCATCGAATATTCATCAAATCTAAGCAATTCTTGTTTCAATTAAAGGCATGGCAAGCAATTTATGTATCCTAAATGTAATACTTAAGATGAATGTAATTAAACATGGTAACTACTAATAACAATCCCCCCCCCAAACTCGAGTGAGGCATTGTCCTCAATGCATGCATAAAAATAACGAAAATAAAAATAAAAATGCATACGAGGACTTACTCCGAGAGTTCGTCATCGTAGATGATTAGTTTCCTTCTAGTCGGTGTCTTGATTCTCTTGCTTGAACGCGATGGTTGTTTTCTTGTTGCCGGGATGTCTTTAGCTTTGGTTGCCGTGGCATCTTCAGGGTTGGTTGCCGTGGCATCAGCTTGTGGTGGCACGATGTAAGTTGCCGCGGCATCTTCTTCATTGGTTGCTGGGGCAAGGATCTTGGCAGTAAATTTCCTTAACATAGTAGTTGTGAGTCTTGTTGTGAAAAAGAAAACAAAGAAAACCTGAAAACTAAAGATAATGAAGAAAAATAAAATATCTCCTAAAAATAAAAAGAAAAAGAAAAAGAAAATACTGAAAGGAGAGCATGCTCATGCATCTCCTAAGTTGACCACTTCTTTGTTACGTTCCACATGGGCACCATTGTAGTGCTTCAATCTTTGTCCATTAACTTTGAATTCATGGTTGTCAGAGATGGACTTGATTGTCACAGCACCATGGGAGAATGGTTTGATGACTTCGAATGATCCCGACCATCTTGATTTCAGCTTTCCCGGGAAAAGTTTTAGCCGAGAATTGAATAGGAGGACTAGTTGCCCTGGCGTGAATTGTCGTGGCAATAGTTTCTTGTCGTGCCATCGCTTTGTTTTCTCCTTGTAGATTCGTGTATTGTTATAGGCTAGTGCACGAAATTCTTCTATCTCATTGAGGTCCATCAAACGCTTTTGTCTGGCACTTTCCCAATCCATATTCACGGTCTTGATTGCCCAATATGCCTTGTGCTCGATTTCCACTGGTAGATGACATGTTTTGCCATAGACAAGTCGGAAGGGGGACATACCTAAGGGTGTTTTGAATGCAGTGCGATATGCCCAAAGTGCGTCATCTAGTCTTAATGACCAATCCTTCCTTGAGGGATTTACAACTTTCTCGAGTATTCCCTTCAACTCTCGGTTGGAAATTTCTGCTTGCCCGTTGGTTTGTGGGTGATATGCCGTGGCGATCTTGTGTGATATGCCGAAGCGTTGCAACATCTTGGCAATTAGTCTGTTGTCAAAATGCTTGCCTTCGTCGCTGATAATTGCTCTCGGCATCCCAAACCGTGTAAATATATTTTTCTGCAAGAATCGTTGCACGGTCTTTGAATCGTTGTTGGGAACTGCAGCTGCCTCAACCCATTTAGACACGTAGTCGACGACAAGTAGAATGTAGAGGTTGTCGAATGAAGATGGGAAAGGTCCCATAAAATTGATCCCTCATACATCGAACAATTCCACCTCGATGATGTTCTGGAGCGGCATCTCATGTCGTCTAGAGATATTGCCCGTCCTCTGGCAACGATCACATTTCTTGTAAAAGTCTTGGGCATCTTGTACAATGTTGGCCAATACAAACCGGATAGCAAAACTTTGGCCGCGGTACGAGTTCCTCCAAAATGTCCTCCATAGGGTGAAGAATGGCATTGCCGAAGTACATTCTGTTGCTCTTCTTAAGGGACACATCGGTGTATAACCTGATCTGCACATTGTTTAAATAAAAGAGGCTCGTCCCAAAAGTAATGCTTAGCATCATGGCGGAACCGCTTCTTCCCTTGGTGAGTAATGCCATAAGGAAAAATACCACAAACAAGGAAATTAACTAAATCCGCGTACCAGGGTATTGCCGAGGCATGTGCTGCCGTGGCGACTGCTCCCAAAATTTCCGAGGCGTGCGCGTCAAAGGCTGTTGCGGCATCGAGAGTTGCCGAGGCGTGTGCATCCATGGTTGCCGAGGCGTCGAAGGTTGCCGAGGCGTCAAGGGTTGCCGAGGCGTCAAAGGTTGCTGAGGCAACTAAAATTTGTTCATCCGGGAATGCATCGCATATCTCTAGATCCGCGTCATCCTCCCTATTGCGTTCCAAACGTGATAAGTGATCGGCCACTTGATTTTCTGTTCATTTCCTGTCCTTAATTTCAATATCAAATTCTTGTAAAAGTAATATCCAACGAATCAAACGAGGTTTAGCATCATTTTTAGCAAATAAGTATTTGATTGCCGAATGGTCCGTATGAACAATTACCTTTGTACCAATTAAATAGGATCGAAACTTGTCAAATGCGAAAACTACAGCTAGTAACTCTTTCTCCGTTGTTGTGTAATTCACTTGAGCACTATTAAGAGTTTTACTAGCGTAGTATATCACATGAAAGGTCTTACATGTGCATTGGCCTAGGACTGCTCCTACCGCGAAATCACTTGCATCACACATGAGCTCAAAAGGTAGCGTCCAATCTGGTGGAACGACAATGGGTGCCGAGGCAAGCTTTTTCTTTAGGGTTTTGAATGCTTGGGGTGCAAGAATCATCAAAATTGAAGACTTTATCATGTTCAAGCAGATTACACAAGGGTTTAGTGATTTTAGAAAAATTATGAATGAACCTCCTGTAAAAAGCTACATGTCCGAGAAAACTTCGAATTCCTTTAACCGAACTTGGTGGGGGTAATCTCTCGATCACGTCCACCTTGGCTTTGTCTACTTCAATTCCCTTGGATGAAATCTTGTGGCCGAGCACTATTCCTTCATCTACCATAAAATGGCATTTCTCCCAATTGAGGACTAAATCTGTTTCTTCGCATCTTGCCAACACCCTCTCTAAATTGCCGAGACAGCCGTCGAAGTCATTACCAAAAATTGAAAAATCATCCATGAAGATCTCAAGGAAGTCTTCGACCATGTCTGAAAAGAGTGCCATCATGCATCTTCGGAAGGCATAAGTACCGTATGGGCATGTGGAGGTTGTCTTTTCTTGATCTTCTGGTGCTATGGCAATCTGATTGTAACCTGAATAACCATCAAGAAAATAATAAAAGGGTTTACCTGCAAGATGGTCAAGCATTTGATCAATAAAGGGTAATGGGAAATGATCTTTCCTAGTGGCTTTGTTTAGCTTTCGATAGTCCATACAAACCCTCCAACCGGTCACAGTCCTGGTTGGGATAAGTTCATTATTTTCATTGTTTACCACTGTTATGCCTCCCTTTTTCGGTACACATTGTACCGGACTTACCCACGTACTATCGGAGATAGGGTATATAATGCCGGCGTCAAGCCACTTGATGATTTCTTTCATTACAACCCCTTTCATGGCATGATTCAGTCTCCTATGGGCCTCAATTGAAGGTTTGTGATCATCTTCCAACAAGATCTTGTGCATGCACACCGCCGGGCTAATTCCCTTCAAGTCGGCAATTGTCCACCCTATTGCCTTTTTGTGTAGCTTCAACATCTTGATCAGCTTCTTTTCCTGCTCAGGCTGTAACTTAGAAGAAATAATTACAGGCAATGTATTATCGGTTCCTAAGTATGCATATTTTAGTTGCTCTGGCAATTGTTTCAACTCAAGAATCGGTGGTTGTTCAATAAAGGGTTTTTTGAGCTTACCTTCCTTACCTGAGTAATCCAGTGGTTCAAAGTATGTACCTGGTCGATTGACTAGCCAATTTGCCTCTTCTGGTCTTTCCTCATCGACCGGTTCTTCATACTCCTCAAGTTCCTCTTGATCGGTAATGTAGTTGCCGAGGCAACTAAATTCCTCGTCGAAGTTAAACTCTGCCGTGGCATAAAGAAGTTGGCATTCTTCTGGATCATCGACATGCCTTAGTGTTTGGAACACATTTAGTTTAACTTGCTGGTCATTCACCCTCCTTGTGAGTTCTCCCTTTTCAACGTCGATCAAGGTTCTTCATGTTGCTAGGAATGGTCTCCCGAGAATGATGGGTGCATGCTTATCTGCTTCACAATCCAAAACAATAAAGTCAGAGGGAAAAATAAATTTATCAACTTTTACCAGTATGTCCTCGATTTTTCCCTCTGGATGCACATAGGATCTGTCGGCTAGCTGCAGCATAACTGTTGTAGGTCTTGCCTTCCCGATTCCTAGTAGGCATCAAGTTTATGCTAGCCCCAAGGTCGCATAATGCTTTCCCGACATAGTGATTTCCAATGGAACAGGGTATTGTGAAACTTCCGGGATCCTTCAACTTGGGTGGCATACGATTGTGCAACATTGCCATGCATCCCTCTGTCGCGGCAACTGTTTCAAACTCTCCTAGCCTTGTTCTTTTGGACACAATGTCTTTAAGGAACTTGGCATAGTTTGGCATTTGTTCAATTGCTTCCACCAATGGCAAGTTGATGTGGACTTGCTTTAGGATATCAAGAAATTTCTTGAATTGGTATTCTTGCTTTTGTCGCTTCAACCTTTGTGGGAATGGTGGTGGAAGTCGGATATCTTCGATCCTTTCATTGGTTTGAAACCTGATTGACGGCATTGCCGGGACATCTGGAGTTGCCGAGGCATTATCAACTGGGGTTGCCGAGGCATGCTTATCGCAAGTTGCCGAGGCGTCTTTATCGTCGATTGCCGAGGCATGCTTATTTCCGGTTGCCGCGGCAATTCCTAGTTCAGCATCTGAGGCTTTGCCGCTAGGTTCGACCTGATCTTTTTGTGGAGTTTTGTTTGATGAGCGGGTTTGAACCTCTCTAAGTTGTTGGCCACTTCTGGTGGTGATTGCCTTACATTGCTCATGGCCAGTTCCTCTTGCGACTTAGTATCGCTAGGTAAACCTTATTGTGGTCTAGTATTCAGATTTTGAGCAAACTGTCCGACTTGATTTTCCAATGATTTGATTGCCGCATCTTGGTTTTGCAATCTCATCTCGGTCCTGTTAATAAAAGCATCAGTTCTTTTTATGAAATTACTATTCTCAGCCATATAAGATTCAGTTTTCATCATAAAAGCATTTAGAGAATTTTCCAAAGAACTAGATGTTGTCGGTTGTTGCTGCGGCATCTGTTGCCGTGGCATATTCTGTTGGAATCCCGATGCTTGTGCATTCTGATTGTTCTGGTTTAGAGCATTGTTGGGATTATTCCATGAAAAATTCGGGTGCTTCTTCCAAGCTGGATTGTATGTATTGGACATCACATTGTTGTTCCGATTGTAATTCCCCACATAGAAGCTGGATTCCAGATTCTGCATACATTCAGAAGAATTACGGTTATCACCACATAACTCACAAAAAGAATCAATTACCTTGACTTCATGTGTGTTGTTTGGTTTTTGCATGTTCTGGACCATCTTGGTTAAAGCGGCCAATTGTGCCGAAATTGAATCTGATGATCCTAGTTCATGTATTGTGGCTTGGCGTCTAACTCCTCCTCTTCTAGTAGATGGGAATTGATAATCATTCTTGGTCATCCTGTTTAAAATTTGCATTGCTTCTTCCGGTGACTTATCTAGGAGTATGCCGTTTGTCGAGGCATCTAGCATCATCCTTGTTGGTGTATTCACGGTGTTGTAAAACATTATTACTTGAGTCTACACTGGGAATCCTTGTAAAGGGCATTTGTGTAGAAGTTCTCTATATCGCTCCCAAGCCTCGTACATGGATTTATCATCTGCCTGCCGAAAAGAAGTAATGTCATTACGAAGCTTATCAGTCAAATTTGTAGGATTAAATCTAGCAAGGAGATCACGACAAAGGTCAGTCCAAGATGCTATGGATCCGGCAGGAATGCTATTCAACCATGTTTTCGCCCTATCCCTCAGTGAATAGGGGAATAATCTTAATCGTAGGACATCGGGGGTGACTCTGTGTATCTTGAACGAGTTGCAAATCTCGAGGAAAGATTTCAGATATTGTCGTGCATCTTCAGTTGCTGAGCCGCCAAATTGACCTATTGTGTTGATCATATTAAACATTACCGGTTTCAACTCAAAATGGTCAGCTTCAATTTCAGGTGTGACAACTCCTGGGTTAAGTCCATCAAGATCTTCTTCAAGATAGTCTCGAATAGTTATGTTTCGTGTAAGAATCACTCCTCCTCCTGCTCGAACATCTTGATTCATATTGCCGTCTTGATTTGCCATTGCTTCTCTTATCCTTCGTCTAAGTCTTTGTAAGGTTCGTTCGATTTCTAGATCAAAGGGATATTCTGGTGAAGTAGGTCTCGCCCTGGTCATATACCAATGCAAAACCAAAGTTTGTTAGCCCTTTGAATTTTAAACAAAAAAATAAAAAAGAAAGTGCAAGAAAGTAAAAACAAAGTCGCTATTGCCAATCCCCGGCAACAGCGCCAAAAACTTGTTGCGCGTAATAAGTGCTACGCAAATGTGCAAGTATACACATCGCAAGTTATAGTATAAAAGATATCGTCTCCACAGGGATTGGTGCCACTTCAAGAATCTAGTCTCTTGCACTGTAAAAAGTAAAAACACAAGTAAAGGATTATAGAAGTTTTAACTAATAACTAATCTAGAAAGCAATTAAGTAAATGAAAATATGAGATCGAATGAGAGAGAGATATGCCAGGTTATCGTGAGTTGAGGTGTGATAGCCGATTGGATCGTTTTGGTAAAAGAGTGCACGGGCAACTTAGTTGCCGTGGCAACTTGCACAACGGGGTTGCCTTGGCAACTAATCGATGGTTGCCTGGGCAACTAGTTGGGCAACTACTTGGGCTTCTGGGCGGCAACCTTCAAGGTTCGGCAGAGCGTTATTCAATGGTTTCTTCTTATCCCTAAGTTGAAACTCTAGCTACTTGTGCATGCCTTGATAATACATCCTGCGTGAATCAAGGGTGAACAACAACCAATCTTGCGCTCCTCTTAGCCGTTGAAATCCTTAACTTATTCCTAAGCCGGATTAATCTTCACCATCATTGGATTGAATAAAGATCATATTCATTCGTTTCTTGAATCTAACTCTCCCGATATTAGATAAATAGATGAAATCACGAGATCCTCTCCCAATTCACTCGCAAACAATAATAAGAACCAAGAATGAATAAACCTTGAAATAGAAAAGTGCAAACTCTTATTACCTAAACAAAAACCAATAGTTTCTCACAACCACAAAACACAATAACCATAGCCAAGTAAATTTAGTTCATGTCTAGGTTCCAAAGAAACACAAGATAAACAATCCCTAGCATGAACCCAATCGAACAAGGAAGAAAAGATGAAGCTTGTCGAAAATCCCTTGCCCTAGATGCTTGTCGAAATTTCCCCTTGCCTTCTCCCTTGGACTTGTCAAAATTTCCCCTAATGCTCTCCCTCCTCGATTGTCGAAATCTCCTTGCTATTTATAGGGCTAGGCCAAAGTCCTTCTTTGAGGAGGAGTTTGAGTTGGAATTAAATTATATTTAAAGAATATAATTCTTTATTATAATTATATTCCTGTTAGAACTTCTCCTATCTTCTTGGAATTTAATTCTTCTTTAATCTCTGCATGGCAATCAAATTCCTTTGGGCTTGGGCCTTGCTCCATGTCATCTTGGGCTTGTATAGTCATTAATTTCGACATCCCTATTGCATTTTCTCTTTGTCGACAATTGCCATGGCAACTGGCTCGGCGTCTCCTTCATGCATTGCCCTGGCAACAAGCTCGACATCTCCTTCATGCATTGCCCTGGCAACTAGCTCGGCATTGCTTTGGCAAGTGATCCTGCACATTCACACACAAAGCACACCAAAGCAGCATCTTTTCCACAAAAACTACCAAGTTATGTAATCAAGCTCAACGATGGAAGGAAACATGGATTAATGCATGAATAGCTAATTATGCAACTAATATGAGCCTAAGTCTAACAATAATATGAGTAAAAAGGGTAAGAAAAATAGTACTTTTGAACACTTATCACCTTGGCCTCTTGTAATGCTTCTTTGACCCTAGCATTGAATGTATCTAATCACACTTCTTGTTCTGATTGGAGTGTTATCTATGTTGCATAGTCCAGATCGGGCTGCTTTCATTTGCAAATAAATTGTTTCCTTCTTTGCCCTCAGTATGGGGGTGATCCTTGGTTTGGGTTTTATTAACAAGAAACGATCAAGCTCAAAGGGGGAAAATGGATATTTCTTATTTGTGAAATGAATTGAAGGAATGCCATCCATCTTCTCATATACGGACATCTAAATAGTCTTCAGGGGGTAGAAGTTTAGGGTCAACTCTCGATTCAATGACCTTAAACAACAAATGCCTGAGGGGGGAATTTCACTCAATAGGATCTGCCGATTTCCTGAACACTCATTTCGTTCCTCTTATCTGCCTAAGTAGAACAAAAAATGTTCACATTTGCAGTATCATTGCAACATTTGCTTTTTTTAAGACATAAGTTGTTCGAATTTGATCGTTGGATTTGAATAAAAGGTACTCTTGCAATTGAAATTCAAGGAGCTGATAAAAATGATATGTACATATGATTAGGAAAACAAAAACCAACTCATGGAATGTTTAAAGAATCAAAGAATATGAATGGTTTGTCAAATGGTATGTAAAATAAAGTTTATTTTATTAAAAGGGTAAGCGGTAGTTTTGACAAAACATCCGCATTTTGTTTTTCTTTTCACTATTTTTTTATTTTTTGAAGTAAACTAAACTCACACAGTGCATGAAATAGGCAAACTTCTCTCATTCCGAAGCTACAGCTATCCAAAAAACTTGCTTTATCTTTCTTCCAAATTCTTTCTAATGTGGACCTTTTCTCTACTCTCTGTTTAGAAGGATCTAATCCTAAAATGATAGGTTTAATTGGACCTAAGTTGGATGTCCTAGGGTAAATTACCAAAATTGGTTCTTGAATGCAAATGCAATATATGTAATGAACATGTTATGTTGCTACAAGTGCAATGATAATGCAATGCTGAATGTAAATATGAATGCAGAAAAGAGGTTGATTATGGAGTGAACGTCTTAGAACAACTTGAATGTTGCTACGTTCATCCACTTGCTGAAGACATTTGAAGCTGAAGATTCTACTTCTCATTATTTTCTTTCAAGGCTTTCCTAAAATCATCAACAAGATCTTTATACATCACTAGAATGTTGTTACGTTCATCCACTTACTTCTTTTGTAACCCCTAAACCCGGGCAAGAAGAAAAGGCCGAATTTAGGAAGTCGCTATTAAAAACTTTACCCTCAAGAAATCAATTTTATCTTTATTAAATCGTTTAACTCTTTTGAACAAAATACTCTAAAAATAATTATCATTCATCATATTATTAATTACCAAAGATTATAATAAAATATCCAAATTTAAAAAAAATACAAAAAAGTATTCTCAAATCCCAAATAGTATCAAGTCTAAATTACAATTTGAATCTGATAAAAATGAAAATAATAATAATAACTTGAAAATTGTGGTCCGTACTGATGTAGAAATAAACTGAATACGCAAGAGGTCCTCCAAGTACCAGATCGCCTAGAGTCAGGAATCTGAAAGATAAGCTATAGGGGAGTGAGCTATTAAGCCCAATGTGTCTCTAAGTGCAACAATAAAAAACACAGTTTTTTTCTCAAAAATATCACAAGGTAAAACATGTCATATTAAAAACACAATGCATGAGATGATACTAATATATAGTCATAATACCCACCTACAAACGCCAATCACAGTGGTGACAAGGCCAACCGATCACAGTGGAGGTAGTTCCCTTAAACCCCTTACCCTTATTTCTCCGTTCACAGTGTGGCCAAACCACTCTTCCTCCGTACAACCCACCCCATGCATGATAAAATAATGTTTATGTATATATTCTTAACACAGTTAAATTGTACTAAATACGAGGAACGCAGTTTGAAAGTTCTGATAATCTCATAAAACACAGTTCACAGTATGCATATCATCTCAAATCTCAGTGAAATCTCAACACATAAAATAGTCATGCAAAGTTCGTAAAATATTTCACAAAATATAGCACAGACAGATAACACGCCTCTAAGCTCTAAAGTCGATGCTGACGCCTCCCACGGTCTGAACTAGCGCTAGGTCTAGCTGAATCAGAACCTACGAGGTAGAGTTCTAGGTTAAATTCATGTTCTAATATAAATATCACTACACCACCTAACTGAAACTATGCTAGAAAACTCACGTGTATTTCTCGCAGTAGGTGCAGGAGTAGGCTGAACAGGAGGTGGAGGTGGTAAAACGTCGTCCTCGGAATCTATGTCGTCTGAAACACATAAATAAATCTCATTAGGTCTCTTACACAACTCCTTAGATTTCTCAAAAATAAATTACAATTAGCAAAACTATCAATTCTGGTTCGAATTAGGCGAAACGGGATGCTAAAACGGACTTAGGACATTAAGAAATGTCAGAAACAAGCCGGTTGAAAAAGTCACATCGTCGAGAAAAACGGGCTGTAAAACGCTAACGTCATCACAAAGGTCAACGCTGATGTCATCACATAGGTCAAAGCTGACGTCATATCGGGTCTCGAGTCGGGTCACGGGTCCACCCGGTTCGGTCCATCCCTAACCGGTTCATCTCGATCTAAACAAACCCGATTCACCAACTGGTCCGGTTTACTCAACTCCTCTCATCCCAGCTCTCTCTCCTTTAGCCCTCTTACACCAGGCCTTTCATCTGGGCCTAATAGACACGACCCAACTCACAGCAGCCCACACGGCTTAACCCACATCTCTCAAACCCTCACATTTCCCCCTTGCACAGCCTGCACAACGGTCTTCGGTTTCGTGACCCTCACGAGCAGTGGCAGAAAACAAAGGCGGCGCAGCACCAGCGGTGCGGTTCAACGGCGGCGACCCAACCGTTCGAAACTCTCAACTATCACCTATAACAACTCGTTAACCCCTCATACAACGACCAACTCGAACGAACTAAGAAACAACACAACCCTCACTTGAACTTACCCACAAAAACAGAATGAAAAAGATGGCGGAACACGGCGGAGCTAGGAAGAATCGAAGTGTCTTTACTTTCGTTTTTCCACAGACGGCTGGTAAAGCACAAAACGACAACACATGTGGGTTCGTGAGCGTACAAGATGCACGGTGAGGGGTGTGGTGCAGCCCACGGACGGCGGCAACGCCTTCGCTTGAGTCTGATCGGAGAACGCAAGGGAGAGGGAAAAATAGGGGTTTCGAGAGAAAAAAAAAAGGGAAATGGTGAGTGGCTGAACACAAATGAAATATCCAGGGTTTAGGGTTAAAGAATAAGATGATTAAATACTAGGTGAAGTAGGTAAATCACGACACAAGGGTCTCAACACCAGCCCGTATTACATAACAATCACAAAAGTTCTATTTTTCCTCAATTTGGTCACTGAAATTGGCTTAATTCACATAAATCCCCAAATTAAATAATTAGGGTTTCAGATTCCTATTTCCCAAATTCTAGGGTTTTAAATTAGGGATTTTGACATTAGATTAGGGTTTTTAATTTTGATTTCTAGGGTGTTACAATTCTCCCACCCTTAAAAGAATTACGTCCTTAAAATTTCCAGACTTAACGACAGACCCCTGAAATTAACAGGTATGCACACATACTTCTTCATCTTAAATTCTTCATTTATTAAGATTAAAATAAGAACTGGAAACATCATAACGATACCTGCTATGTCCCCAACCTCATCATCATAATTACCACGAGCTCCGGTTGCATAAATTAAACCTGGTCGCCTAACCTCAGATTTAGCTGATCTAACACCCTGAGAAGGTATATCTCTACTAGCAGTACCAGAAATAGCTGACCTACTCTGCTCTCTACCTCTAGGGGTGCCCAAACTAACGTATGTGTCTGACTCTGCATTACCGAACCAATACGTGATCGCGGACAGTCATTAAGGAAATGATCAAGAGAACCACATTTGAAACAAGCTTAGTTCTTTTTTCTACACTCCCATCATGCCATTTCTTACAATAAGTACACTGAGGCACAGAATAAGAACATGTCAATCCACCGACACTACCTGTCGGAACCGCCAAAACGGCTGGTCTCGTTCTCTGGCTACCCTTGATGATCAGGTTCCTCTCTAGCTCTTTTGCCAGTATAACCCACTTAACCATGTTGAACACTCGGAGCTGGTTGTTTCTTGCTCATATCCATCTCTTGCACTGATTGACTTTGAGCAAGTGTCTTCAACCTTTCTACTGTCTTAGCTCGATCCACTAACTCACTGAACAGCTTGCCTTTAAACGGAGCCATTTTTTCCCGAATTGAGAAACGCATGCCTTTGAGAAACTCCCGACATCTATCTTCCTCTGTATCTACCAACTCAGGCGCATACCGAGACAACTCTATGAACCGAATCTCATATGAAGATATTGCAATGCCCTCCTACTTAAGGTCTATGAATGCCTGATGACAATCAACTAAATATTGTTCACCCACATAGCGGTTCTGGAATGCCTGACGAAAGGTCTCCCATGACAGCTGATCAACTGACTTCAATCTCTGCTCAGCCTTCCACCAACGTTATGCTTCACCATGCAGCAGTGAAACATCATCTCTCAATTTTTTGTTAGCAGGATAGTCCATCTCCTCAAAGAGCCTCTCAAGATCCTTCATCCATAACTCAGCATCAGATGGGTGTTCATCAGACACACCCAAAAATACTCTCATCCCAACACTCATGAATACCGTAGAGATAGGCTTCCTCGCATTCTCTGACTAATCTCGAAAATACCGTAACAATTTCTAATTAACAGTAGCACTATCCAACTCCATTGTCTCATTGTCATCTGAATCCAACAAATCCTCACCAGGTAGCTGCTGATCATGAGCATGTCCATCACCAGACTCTTGACTCACAGTTTGTTGTCCCTCAGGTGGCAGTGTCCCTCCCGGATTCTGTACCTCTTCCTGATCGTCTGGGTGATCAATAACAGGAGGTGGTTCACTAGCGGTGGCCGCTATACAACCTCGACCTCAGCCTCAGCCTCGACCTCTAACTGAAACGAGTCTAACACTCTTACTGGGTGTCATAGTCTCTATCTACAAGAATAAGAACCTAGAGATTAGAACTGGTACTGGAGTCTCAATTTCAATTTTTTTAAACACACTTTAAAATAATAAATAATTAATTATTTAGAAAAAAAATCATATTTACCCAAAACATTTAATATGCATGCAAAAATTATTTTCAGTTTGAAATTTTATGTGAGCCTCACAGTCCGATGGCTGAACCTAGCTCTGATACCACTAATGTAACCCCTTAAACCCGGCAAAAAATAAAAGGCCGAATTTAGGAAGTCGCTATTAAAACTTTTACCCTCAAGAAACCAATTTTATCTTTATTAAATCGTTTAACACTTTTGAACAAAATACTCTAAAAACAATTATCATTCATCATATTATTAATTACCAAAGATTATAATAAAATATCTGAATTTAAAATAAAACATGCATACGAAAAATATTCCCAAATCCCAAATAGTCTCAAGTCTAAATTACAATTCGAATCTGATAAAATATAATAATAATAATAACTTGAAAAATGTGGTTCGTACTGATGTGAAAATAAACTGAATACGCAAGAGGTCCTTCGAGTACCAGATCGCCTAGAGTCAGGAATATGAAAGATAAGTTATAAGGGAGTGAGCTACTAAGCCCAATTTGTCTCTAAGTGCAAAAATAAAAAACACATTTTTTCTTAAAAACATCACAAGGTAAAACATGTCATATTAAAAACACAGTGCATGGGATGATGCTAATATATAGTCATAATACCCAACTACAAACGCCAATCACAGTGGTGGCAAAGCCAACCGGACACAGTGGAGGTAGTTCCCCTGAACCCCTTACCCTTATTTCTCCATTCACAATATAGTCAAACCACTATTCCTCCGTACAGCCTACCCCATGCATGGTAAAATAATGTTTGTGTATATATTCTCAACACAGTTAAATCGTAATAAATACGAGGAACGCAGTTTGAAAGTTTTGATAATCTCATAAAATACAGTTCACAGTATGCATAGCATCTCAAATCTCAGTGAAATCTCAACACAGAAAATGGTCATGCAAAGTTTGTAAAACATTTTACAAAATATAGCACGGACAAAGAACACGCCTCTAAGCTCTAACGTCGATGTTGACGCCTCCCACGGTCTGAGCAAGTGCTAGGTCTAGCTGAGTCAGAACCTACGAGGTAGAGTTCTAGGTTAAATTCACGTTCTAATATAAATATCACTATGCCACCTAACTGAAACTATGCTAGGAAACTCACGTGTATTTCTCGCAGTACGTGTAGGAGCATGCTGAACATGAGGTGGAAGAGGAGGTAAAACACCTATTTTTTTAAAACAAAAAGCCTCAATCGAACCCAGATCAAAAAAACTTAAATCGAAACCATTTTTTTCTAAAAAAAATATAACCCTAAAGGAAAGAAAACCTAGATCTAAAAAAACAAACTGATGCATGTTCATCGGTTCACCTCCCTCGGCCGGTGAAGGCAACGTCGGTTTGAGATCCCTAAGGTATAACCCCTAAACTTCCTTTTGTATTTTTATTTTTTATTCTTTATTTTTTGTTTGAACTGAAAAGATAAAAAAGAAGATTTTACCTCGAAAGATTGAGGCTTTTGGGTTTTTTTTCTTTATTGCTAGTAACTGGTTTTTACATTGATTTGGTTCAGATTTATATCCGATCTTGAGTACATGCCAAAAAAATAATGAAAAACCTAATCTATATTGTTGATTGAAATATGCCCATGCTTGATCTGAAAATCCCTTTTTTATATATTGTTGTCATTCTTTGCAGGTGCGGTTGAGGATAATTCGATGATGGCAGCGTGATCGTTGGTGGTCGCGCCACATGGTCGGGGAGAGTTGAGGGATCAGGAGCGTACATCGCACGCGCGCGTGAAGGATATGGGTGGTCTTCCTTGCTTCCATCAGAACTGTTAGATCATTTCAGATCTAACGGTGGATATGTGGCTGCTGTAAAAACAAAAATTAGATTACGGTTTATATTAGATAAGTTTTAGGGTTTTTTTGCCAAACGGGCCACTGTATAGGGCATTGGGTCAATTGTAATTTTAAATGGGTTTGTAATTTATGGACTGACATATTGGAATGGTTTTAATTAAAATGGCCTCATATTATTATCATTCTATCTATTTTTTATTTTTATATTGTTTTGTTATGTAATAGTAATATTAGTATTATTAATAATACTAATAAATTGAAATTAAATAAACAATAATAAACCAAAAATAAAATAAATAATAATAAACTAATATAATAACCCGAAAAAAATTAGTGATTACAGTTGTCCCTCTTTGCTCACTCTTGTAACACAAGAATAGAGCAAAGACAAAAAAGCACTAATTTTGTCTTACTTCCCTGTTTTGATCCCGAATCACCATGCACTGAAGGTCTTACTGATGGCTCAGAAATCTTGGAGTTATGCACTGGAGGTCTTAATAATTGCTCGAATCACCCACACTGAGGGTCTTACTGATGTCCGGACGATACTAATTTCTCCAAATCACCAAACATTGAAGGTCTTACCGATGTTCTGAAGGTCATAATACCATGCACTGAAGGTCTTATTGGTTGCTCAAATCACCCTGCACTGGATGTCTTACAGATGTTCGAACTATATTAAAGCTGTGCACTGAAGGTCTTACTGGTTGCTCGAATCACCTTGCACTAGAGGTCTTACAGATGCTCGAACGATATTAAATCCATACACTGAAGGTCTTACTGGTTGCCCGAATCACCATGCACTGAGGGTCTTACTGATGTGTGGACGACATTAAAGGTTATGCACTGAAGGCTCTAGTTATAATCTTGAAGTAATTCAATGAAATCTCTAATAATTTCTGTCAACATAGACAAAACAAATTAATGATATGAGTTAGAATGCCTCTAACTTAAGGATGTCTAATTACTCATGATGCATGAATGATGTAAATTGAGGACCACTTGGGATGAGCTCATTTTCGAGAAAGCTTAAGGTTTTTTTGTATTAAAGCTCTTTCTGCAGCTAATATAACCCATCTTAAAGTCGGGTTCAAATCTTTGCATCTCTTTTTCTCCAAAGCTTTTTCAGGTTCCCACTTCGGATTACTCTTCATATCTTGCTCAACTTAATGTCTGTGAGTTATGGTTTTAAAATATCCCTGCCACTAAATGGATTGGCCATCTTCTTGCCCCAACAAAATTTGCCCCAAAATTTTGTTGTTCACCTTTGTTCTCTTTGATCTAATTTTTAGCTTGCTCAATAGTCAAAAATTTTAGACTCTGTACCTTTTCGGTCCATACTGATTTGGACTCCTGTGTACAAATAAACTCTGCATGTGGACAAATGGTGTCCCACTAATTTTTTTATTCTTGAATCTGTGATGTAAAGTTTGCCCCACTTTCAACTTTTAGGGTAAAAAACATTTTAAACTCATTTAATGCAAAAACTATGAGTTTTAAAAATCTTACGCAAAAATATTGTGTAAAGTCAGCCCAATTTTCAAAATTTAGGACAAAAAATGCTTTGAACTCATTTCAATGCAAAAATTATAAAGATGAGTTTTAAATTCTTATTTTGATGCAAAAATATCGTGTAAAGTCAGCCCTATTTTCAAAATTTAAGGCAAAAAATGCTTTGGACTCATTTCTATGCAAGGATTATGAAGATGAGTTTTAAAGTCTTATTTTAATGCAAAAATATCGTGTAAAGTTATCCCTATTTTAAGGTGAAAAGGTTTTAAGCTCATTTCAATTCAAAAACTTATGAAGATAAGCTAGAGAAAATAATTAATTTTGAAAAAAAATGAACCTTTAAAAAAGATCAAAATTAGACATTCAAATATTAAGTGCAAGAGTGCATTTGTTTCAAATTGACAAATGTCAACTTAAGTGAAACTTATGTTTGAAAGACCGCAAGGGTGACACGCGCTCATGTGAAGTCCCTTCTGGGCTATTAGGCTTCTGAGAGGAACATTTCTCATACCTAATTTCTATCACATTTAAGTGTCTCTCTTGACCTCACTAACTCACAATGCCCCATCCTTCCCTCATTTAGGTGTTGATCAGTCACTCAAAGTTTGACGTTCTCTGAAGAAAGGTTAACCCTTATAGGTGGGATATGATCTAAAGATAAACTTATCCAAATCAGCTATCCACATATGATCAGAATGGTCTTTGTTGGCTTGTAATATAGGCTATAGCTCACGACTATGAAAGAAATGATACATAGGCCCAAATAAATGTTTAAGGGTGATGAAACCAATGATCATTTCTTCTTGGTAAAATATATTATCTGCACTTGTTAACTGGGATGTGCTCAAATGAAAAACTTTTTTGATTTATTTCTTGGATCGCTCTAGACTGCCCATTTCTGGGTTTTCACCCTAGAGTTCATTTCATTCTTTGTAGCTTTGGAATGTGTAGCTTTGGACTGATTTGAGTCTTGGTTTGGCATTGACGTGCATTTCAAAGGTGATCAATCCACCAAAGTTCGTATAAATTTCCAATTAAAACCTTATTCATGTATTGCTTGAATTAGGGTATACTCACATAGAGTAATATATTCATTGGATTTCTAGATTACCCATTTCTGGGTTTTGACCCTAGAGTTCATTTCCTCTTCTCATGTAGCTTGCATCTTCGACTAAATGTTGATGTGCTTTTATTCAAATGTAATTAAATCTTCAAGGCTTTAATGTCCTTTATTGCTTTCAAATGTAATTAAATCTTCAAGGCTTTAATGTCCCTTATTGCACTTTCTGGCTTGGTGCTTTAAATCTTCATTGTTTCAAGCTTCTTATTGACAAACTTTCAATTTGGTTTAGCCAGTCTTTTCGAGCAAAAATTTCTCTTATCGGCTTATTCTAATGTTTCTATTGGTCTTCATATCCAGCATATTGGTTCTCATTTCTTGTGCTTATTCATGAAGCATCATCTTTGTAATGTGGCTAAATTGGGCGACCTTAATTCGCGAACAAAATCTTCGTCCCCTTTCCCCCCAATGTGTGGGTGATCCTTGGTTTGGGTTCTAACGAAAAGAAACGATCAGGCTCAAAGGGGGACAACAAATGGATATTTTTCTTATTTGTGAAGGAATGCCACTCGTCATCCCATACATAGATATCAAAATAGTCTTCAGGGGGTAGAAGTTTAAGGTTAACACTCGATTCAAGGATCTTAAACAACCAATGCCCGCTATGAGAATTCACTCAATGGGACATGCCCATTAACTGAACACTCATTTTGTTCCTCTTGTCTGCCTAAATAGAACAAAAGATATTTACATTTTCAGTATTCTCGCAACATTCACTTTTATTTAGACATAAGCTGCTTAGAATTGATCGTTGGACTTGAACCAAAGTTACTCTTTCAATTAATATTTGGGTTTCTAAAATTATGTACAAATATGTATGAGAAACAAAAAAATGCACAAAACAATCATCATTTTATTGTCTTTAATAAACATTACATATGCTTTTACAAAATATTGTCATTTCTTTGAGCCAAAAGTGTGGGAATTAATTCCCAAGATTTTTTATATGATACACAAAAACTAGAGGATATCAACAAAAAATACATGGAAAATGATGAACAATAAGATGGAGTTTTGGTGCACCACAAAATCCTGCCAACTTATTCTAATTTTCCTTTTGATCAAGTTCTTCAGTCCTTCAATCCTCCTTGAAAAACTCAATCTCCTTATTATCTATCATTTGTTGGATTAATTATCTAAATTCCATGCAGAGTTGTATCGTGTGTCCTCCTTCCTGATGAAACTCACAGAATTCATTTCCAACCTTACCGCCAGTCTTTTCATTTCGTGCGATCAGTCCGGTTCATTGCAGTTGCTTGTATACCCAGCTCAAAGGGGACTTGAGTTTATCCACCTTTTCCAACGTCCTCGTATAGCACTCTAGTTTAATGATATTGACTCCTTGTTCACCATGACCAGGCAAAGGGTTAGCTGCTACACTCGGAGAATCAATTTTCAGCACTCCCTTATTGATTAAGTTTTGGACCACCATTTTAAATGCCCCACAATTATTGATGTAGTGCCCGATGATTCTTGCATGGTACTCGCATTGAGCTTTAGGGTCATACCACGTAGGGTACGGGGGTTGCATTGGAGTAATATGATAAGGACGAACCAAATTGGCCTCGACCAGCTTGGAGTACAATTCACCATAAGTTATCGGTATGGGAGTAAATGTCTCTTATTTCTTTCCTTTGGTATCTCTTTTATTGGATCCTTGTGAAGTTGTTGCTGCTGAATTTGGCATGATCATAACATTGTTAAGGTTTTAGGTACTTACGTTGCAACTTCATTGTCTTTTCTTTTCTGAAACTTCTGCAAACTTTCGCCAGTTTTGAGCTTGCCACTTTTGAATGCAGACTCATTCTACCGTATTTACAAACTCAACAAAACTTAAAGATACGTTGGTGATCATCTTCTCATATAATGGTCCTTGTAGGGTATCCACGAAAATACGAGTAATTTTACTCTCTAGAATGAGTGGTTGCACTTGCGCTACAATATATTTCCACCTTTGGGCATATTGTCGGATATTCTCGTTCTGCCCCTGCGCCATCCCTTGTAGCATTGTTCTGTTAGGGACCATATCTTTGACTTGATGATATTGTTCGTTAAAAATCTTAGCTAAATTTTTCCATGATTTTATGTTGGCTCGACTGAGCTGTGAGTACCATTGGCCACCTGCTCTAGTTAGACTATCCTAGAAGCAATGAACAAGCAATTTTCATCCTTTAAGTGTGTCGACATCTTACGGTAGTATATGGTCAAATGGGCTGAAGGGCAAGTGGTCCCGTCATATTTTCAAAGTCATGCACTTTGAATTTATGCGGGATAACCAGATCAGTTACCAAGCTCAAATTCATGGTGTTAACCCCGTAGTCGTTGGTTGTCTGCAGTATTCTGACTTTTTCTTCCGCGCTGCTCCTCAAATTTTTTCTCGAACTCTACCCTTAATTTTGTCTCTATTTCATTGATCATATTTAAATTCGAAACTTCAACATCAGTCTTATTTTTAAAACTAGGCACTATATTAACCGAGTTATTAATGGAAGCCCCGACTACTTGGGCATTCTTCAAAACTGATCTTTCTGGTGGAGCCTTGGTATGAGACGAGTTCCCGTCTAAGTGTTCCACGTTGATATTGCCATCTGTAGCTAGGGTCTTTCCAGTCTTCTTTATCTCCAACAGCACGATAATGCGGTTTATAACCTCATCCTGAGATCGCTCAATTCTTTGCTCAATATTAACCAAGTGGTCGACAATATCCTTTTGTGACCTTTCAACATTAGCTAATCTATCCCCCATAGCTCTTGTTTGAAAACGTGTATTGTACGAGTGCGGAATGATTGCAACTTAAACTTGCTCTGAAAATGAAGATTTCCCATAATTAATTTGACTTTCTTATTAATAAATGCAATATATAATATGGACAAGATAATTAAAGAATTAATGCAAATGAGGTGTTGATTCTCGAATGGTCCTTAGATAGACTTTTGTTTAACAGAGAAGATGTTTGATTGCAATAAGCTGAAAATGAATTACAGATAACAGTTGTTTCATTTTCTTAAGATCTTGACTTTATGAGGCAAAGCTCGTATTCCTCGTTTTAGCATCGTCTCCAGTCTGATAGGCGACCTCGTCAGATCTCTCATAATGATCGAATAATCCAAGATGGTACCTGAAGGCTTATTTTTAAGTTTTCAAAGGCTTATTCTTTTCCAAAGAATTTAATTTAAAATCTTCATAAAACAAAATTTATCAAGACCTCTTTTTAAAAAAAATCAGAAAATAATTTAATTTAAAAATATTTAAAAATTTGAAATATAATAGTTTTCAAAAATTTTAAATGAGCCAAATTAAAATTTTGAATTTTTCTAAAAAAGGTAAAATATAAAATTCTCGAACTTTTTGGGATCATGCCCCCTATTGGCCTCAATAAGGATCCACTTTTGCAGCAAAGACGTGTCGTCTCTGCTCTGACATTTGTCTCCTAGTCAATTTGTCTTTTCCCTTGACCGGTCTTCATTTGGCCCAACTCGATACTGTAGCATTATCACTCTCGACATCACAGACTTATCTCCTATCTCGAATGCCCTCTAAATTGGACTGTTCTTGAATTAACATCATATTATGATGTGATGCAAAAATAAATTCAAAGAAAAGAGGAATAAAAAAAAACAAAAACATCGGAAAAAAACAAGTTAGTGCGGTAATATAGTCGAATAAATTAAATTATAATAACAACAATAATTAAAGCAAATAAAATAAAAACAAAAACGGCATAGCTCTAAAGGGTGAGCTCTGTTGTTTGCTATATGAGGTTCGGTTCTAAAGTAAACGGTAATCGAACTGTCTCTCGGACATTGATTCGAGGGAATATGATCCTTATACCATACAGATGTGAAAACTGCACGAAATATAAGGACCGGATTCTGGAAGTGAATTACAACACTATACGGAGGTGAACACCCCACGAAGCGAAGTAATCACTCCCACTTAAGGGTTTTGACACTAATGTGTGTAGATTAAAATTTTAAATTAAATCAAATTTTAATTATTCTTATTAAATACAATACAAACCCAATTAAGAGCTAACTCCCCTTTTTTTGAAAACAAAAATGTGCCCCTAGCGGAGTCGCCAAGCTGTAGCGACTAAAAAAATTGAATTTGTGGAGTCGACGTCGATTGTTTAAAATTGGTAGACCGGACACCTAAAAATAAAACCAGAGAAAATGGGTTCAGAGTCGGTTACGTACGGGGAAGGTTTAGCACTCCCGCTATGCCCAAAATTGGTATCTATAGGGTTCATATCGTATTTATTAAAATAATTAAAATTCAATTTAATTAAAAAATGCATATGCATAACAATTTAAAAATGTCTCGATTCACGGTACCAAAAGAGATGACACCCGGAGACCGGGATGACACTCCCACTAGAATATTGGAATGAGAACTAGGTTTTCCAAAAATGATGAAATAAAAATATGCATATGCAATTAAATATGATAAAAAAATATGATGAAGAACATACATACATAACTAAAACATATACTATAATATACAATATATACATTAACGTATAAAATATATACAAATTATACATAAAATATAAATACTTGTAACATACCCATCAAATATAACAAAAATAAGATGATATATATAGCATATAATATGAAATACAAATGATATAAATATATAACATACACATATATATTAAAAGAAAATTATATATAATATACTTTATGGCATAAAACCCTAGATTGTAACAATTGATACATATATATAGATATATAACTTACACATATATATTATAATATAATATGCATATATATAATGTATGTAATACAACAACAAAAAAACAAATATATATATATATATAACATACACAAACAAACATTATAACAATATTTGATACATGTTAGATACAACACATATAATATATATATATATATATATATATATATAAATGGAAATATAGGGACATGTAGATAAATATACCAACAAAAAGGATTAAAGGGGTAATTATACAACTGTATCTCGGACCGAAATGAAATAAAAACAAAATTCAGTGACCAGATCGAAAAAGGAACCAATCAAAGAAAATTAGTGACTAAAATGAACAAACGGAAACTAGGGAGGAAAGCGGAGTAAAAATAACTAGTGCGGGGGATTTAAAAATGTTAAATATCCCATTTTTTATAACTGGGTGTATAAATGCCAACCTACTTTTTTTAAATCATTTTACCCAAAAACTAAAAAAAATCAAAACTCTCTCTGAAATTTCAAAGCCGGTGTTCATCACAATCACCCCTCTCCGCCGAGGTATTTTCCAGAAACCAGTAGGGTTCCGCCGTGAACCGTCATTCGTCGGCGCCAGATTCTGGAAAATACCCAAATTTAAAAAAAAAAAAACCTCAACCGAACCCAGATCGAAAAACCTTAAATTGAAACCATTTAAAAAAAAAATCTAAACCTAAACGAATAAAAACTTAGATCTAAAAAAACAAACCGGTGCATGTTTATCGGCGCACCTCCCTCGGCCGTCGAAGGCAACGGCAGTTCGAGACCCCTAAGGTATAACCCCTAAACTTCTCTTTTGTATTTTTATTTTTTATTCTTTATTTTTTGTTTGAAATGAAAAGATAAAAAAGAAGATTTTACCTCGAAAGATTGAGGCTTTGGGTTCTTTTCTTTATTGCTGGTAACTGGTTTTTACATTGATTTGGTTCGGATTTATATCCGATATTGAGTAGATGCCAAAAACAAATAATGAAAAACCTAATCTATACTGTTGATTGAAATATGCCCATGCTTGATTTGAAAATCCCCTTTTCTATATATTGTTGTCATTCTCTGCAGGTGCGGTTGAGGATAATCCGGTGATGGCAGAGTGATCGTCGGCGGCCGTGCCACGTGGCCGGGGAGAGTTGAGGGGTCGGGAGCGTGCATCACATGTACGCGTGGGAAGCTGAGCAGTCTCGTACACGCGCGCGTAAGGGATATGGGCGGTCCTCCTTGCTTCAATCGGGACCGTTAGATCATTTCAGATCTAACGGTGGATATGTGGCTGCTGCAAAAACAAAAATTAGATTAGGGTTTAGATCAGATAAGTTTTAGGTTTTTCTTGGGCCAAACGGGCCACTGTATAGGCATTGGGTCAATTGTAATTTTAAATGGGTTTGTAATTTATGGACTGACATATTGGACAGATTTTAATTAAAACGGGCTGATATTATTATTCTATCTGTTTTTTATTTTTTATATTGTTTGATTAATAATATTAATAATACTAATAAATTGAAATCAAATAAACAATAATAAAATAAATAATAATAAATTAATATAATAACCTGGACAAAATTAGTTATTACATGACTAAAACCCCAAAATCAACAGTAAAGGGGGGAATGTACATTGGTTCTTCCCCCAAACGAATCTGATGAAACACAAGCAAATGATTATTGAAATACCATGGTCCCCCAGATTCAATTCTGTCTGCATCAAGTGGATGGTATAGCCGGAACAAAAAATGTCCTCCTCCAATATCAAAAAATGTCCTCCTCCAATATCAAAAATGTCCCGCCATATCCTCTTCCACACCAGCCATTAGAAAAGAAAACTTCACTAGAGAAGAGCAAAAATAGATCAAAAGAGAGACGTGCCACAAAGAGGAAGAAATGAATGTGTCACTAAGAGTAGAGGGGAAAGCGTGCTACAACGAGCAGAGAATTTAGTGAGTTGAGTAATTTAAATATTATGAATTATGGATCGGACATATAAGAGATATTCTAGGTATTCAATAATCTTAAACATGAAATGATTTTTTTGAACAGTTCCTATTTAAGAAGAGTGAGAGGAAATTTTTGCTCATAATGAATATTAAACCCACAAATTTTATTATTCAATTAGAATATATTTAAACATTTGAAAAAATAATATATAATCAAAGTCTCATTAATCTGACTCCACAAATGAGTATTAATTTCACATCGATTGAATATTATTTTTTAAGTGTTTAAATATAATCTTTTAAACATGCAAGTATTGAGACTTGAATGATAAATACGTGTGTTGCCTTTGATGTCCAATTCAATTTGTGCTAATGCTAACATGTGCCTTCGACACGTGCACACGTGAATCTTCTTTTAAGATAAAGTTTGTATTGTTACTCTCTTTTTTATTCACTTTCATCCTTTGGTGTACACTTCAAGTGCTACATAGGACAAAGGCACGTCTAACAAGGCGCGTCATATCCTACTTGATATTGAAAAAATATTATATTTTAAAAAAAAATTTAAAATATTATTTTATTGAATTATTTAAAAATAATATTATATATATATATGTAAATAAGCAATTCTTTATTGGGAAAGTTGGATTTTTTAAAGAAATATCATTTTTATATATTTTTTAACATTTAATATTTTTGTATATTTTTAAATATTTATTATTTTCAATTTAATGTTTTTTATTATCTTAAACATTTATATTTTTTTACATTTTCACTTTTCTAAAAAGAATTTTTGAATATTTTATATTTATAAATTTAAATATTTAAAATTTAAATAAGTCCTCAAGTTAAAAAATCAATTAAATTTCTCAACTACACATGACTATCACATCCGCAAGGTTAACGAACACATCAGTATAATAACAGTCAACGACCGAAAGTGTCAATTAAGAACTCTACCGAAAGTGTCAAGGGATTTCAGCCTAGTTTACTATTTTGAGCTGCCCATGCATTATTTTCCTTTCAGCTGACGTGTCCTACTCTTCGTGCCTGCAAATTCCATATGGATTTTTAATAGGCTTAAATGAAAAATAGGTGCTCAAAGTATATATTTTTTAAATTCTAAGTGTTTAAAGTATTTTTTTTTTTTTGTAAAATATGTGCCCAAAGTTTTAACCATTACAATTTTAGGTGCATGACCGTTAAAGGATGTTAAAAAATTATCAACCAATCAATGCTTGACATGTGGCACTAATTTGATTTTTTTTATTTTTTAAGGGAGAAACACAGAATTTTAATTTTTTTATAAAATCCCAATTTTTTTTAATTTTTACAAAACAGTCATCAAATCCTTAAAATTGCCCTTGCCCTTGCCCAAACCCCAAATCACCATCGTCGCCGATCGCCGCTCCTGAACACACCCCTTTGGTCGACGAAACTAGGAGGTCATTTCACCCAACACGGCGTCGTCGGAAACACCGAACGTTCAAAATAATACTAATGTTAGCAAACTAACGTTCGCTGGAATTATAACGACTGGAACTTTAGGCACCTATTTTTACAAAAAAAAAAAAATTTAGACACCTAAAGTTCAAAAGCGACATACTTTGGGCACCTATTTTTCATTTAAGCCTTTCTAATATATCGTTTGTTTATTTTTTAAGTTGTTCGGTTTATTTAACGTTAGCAAACATTTCATTTAACACTCACGAATATATTCATTTATATGTTCGTCAACATATTTGTTTTCATAAATGTTAACTTAATAAATAAACAAATTTAAATAATGGTTTAACTACAAAATAAGTGTCCAAATTATAGTTTTTTTTTGTTTTAGGTGTCTAAATTTTTTTTGGTCAAAATATGTGCCTAAAGTTTACTCCATTACTATTTTCAGGTAATGGCCTTTAAATTTTTTAAAAGGAAATTGTAGGCACTTAAAAGAAAAATATATAGTTTGAACATTTTTTTTATTTTTTTATTTTTAAACGGTTGTTACATGAAAATAGTCTCGGAGTTAACTTTAGACATCTATTTTTACCACAAAAAAAAACTTTTTGGCATCTAAAGTAAAATGAGGTATAATTTGGACATTTATTGTATGGGTTAAACCTTAAATAAATGGTGAAATACATCACTAATCCTTAAGCACCTCAAGCTTCACAGTTTAAACTCCAAAATTTGTCATGTGTTCAATTTAGTTTCTACCTTGGCCAATATTTAAAATGAAAAATAAATAAATAAAAGGAAAATGTGAACTAAAACGAGTCAATAAATGAGCTTATAAATAAACCAATAATCGAGCTTATAAATGAGCCAATAAATGAGCTTTCAAACGAGTGTGTCCGTGAACATAAACGAACCGAACACACATATACCCGTGTTCGCTCGTTTATTAAACGAACATAAAAATTTTATTCGTACTCATTTATTTAACTTAATAAACGAATATTATACGAACAATTCAAAAACAATTCATCGAACGCTTTGTTAATTTACACCAATATCTCTCATTCCTCCAATCCTTATCCTTCACTGTACTGCTGCTAACTGTGCTCCTCACCTTGCTCTCCACGGCAAGCAAAAAAAATGAAAATGCATTTGACCCGGTAGGTTTCTTGAGGCATGCATGTCTAGAGTAACAGTGTTTTTGAATAATAAACCATTACAATGTGATTTGATCAAACCTTAAGACAACTTTATCATGTTGTCGCCTAATAATGTTCAGTGCACTTATTTAAGTCGTACATGACATACGTGATGGAATTAATTTGTTGATATCATTTGAAACTTTATCCATAAACATGGACGAGACGAAATTTAACGTAGCTTAACCTCATCTCGATTTATTTGATGAAGATTCGTATGATTCTCAGAAAATAGGTGAGAAAACATACGAAGATATATCATTTACTTATCAATTTTTAAGGATAATCAATTTTTTACTTCTCGGGTCAGATAAACATCTCGTCTAATAGAACTTTAGCTTGTAATCTGTCGCTCTACTTAGGGACGAACTTGCATAGTGTGTGGGAAGAATAATTGCCCCTCAAATTGATGGTTTAATTGTATTTTAGGTCATTGATATTTTTAAAATTATTATAATTAAGTTCTTATCCCTCTCAAAATTATATGGTTTGTCATATTTTAGGACTATGTCGGTTAAAATTAATGAAATTAAGCATTGACTCCTCATTTTTTGGTTTAATTATTTTTTAAGACCTTACTTTTTTAAAATTAGTGAAAACCTTAACTCTCTTAATTTTTATAGTTTAATCACTTTTCAAAACCCTATTCATTTCAAAGTTAATCAATTTACCCCTCATATGTGACTCTACTCAATTCAAGAAAAATATAGAGTAATGAAGAGTTAGGGCATACCCCAAGCCAATTGGACCAGTAAAGTGTTGCCAAATTGAAATAATTTCTCAATAAAATGTTAATTACTTGATGAGAGAGTTTATTTGTTCTTGTAGTCTTACACGACTCAACAAGATTAATCTTTGTTTAGACCGTTAAACAGATACACAAAAACACGTGGTTCACATGGAAATGGAGCCTAGCCCAGCCCAGCCCAGCATTGTTGGAGACGTAGAGACGTGCACGTGCTGAAGAGCGATCAAAATATAAGACCAGCCCACAACATGCCTTTATTTTCTTCGCCAAAAGGACGAACAATATGCTGTGTTTTTGGTCAGCTCGGCATGCTTCTTTTGACTTCATTGAATCGTCTCTGCGTATCAAATTCTCTTTACATCCTCACTTTCATTAATTCCCTCATTCTTATCCTCCCAATAATGCAAACCCTATCTCACTTTTTCATTAATCAATTCCTTCATGTAATGATATATCTAACAACGTAACGTTATTCCGGATATCAGAATTCAAACTTTATTGATATATAAATTTACATGATCATGAGATGTTGAACGTAGAATTGGGTTGTTATATCATGGAGGGGCAACATATTCCTATTCTGTGTTGGTGGTCTTCGTGTGAGAATACATGCAGGTATTTCAAACACATTGAACCTGAATCTATCCGATAAAGGAAGCTGGCTTGTCGGATCTAAAACTTACCTGGCTTTATAGCTAAAAATATTGTAGCTAATGCAGTGTACATTTCCGCCTTGGCACGTGTTTATATACTTATTAGAATATCGTGCTAAAAACATGGAGATATGGTTGTGTTAAAAAAGTGACGTGTCCGTAAAGTTTTGTCCCTTGATTCTAAGTAGAGTTTAAGATAGTCCTTTGATGTTAGAAGAATAAGCGAAATCATGACTATTGAAAAGCACAAACCCATGGTTCAATCTCAACTCTCATTACAGTGATAGATCGAGGGGTGCTAGAGAGGGGACAGTTGTATCCTTTAAAAATTTTAAATTTCCATGTAATTTATGTATCTTTTTGTATATTCTTTGTATTTTTTATTGATGACTGAAGTTCGCACCCCTAAAATTTTATAATTCTACATCTCCTAGAATTCTAATACAACTCCCTAACATTCACACCCCCGACATAAAATCGTGCGTCCGTCCCTACTCATGACCTCTACGAAAAATGAAAACCATCTGAACTAATTAGAGATTGTGAGTTCGATACAATACTCTAACAATATTAAATGTTTTTTAGTATTCTTGACATGATCCCTTACTAATATCTATTTTGTATGCACGCCTTACCGACAACGTTGACATTTAAGAACATACCATTTTTTTCTTTTGAATAATAATGTCAAATATATATTAACTTCTTTTAGTGACAAAAATAATATTAAGGTGATTATAAGGTAGAATATGTTTATATTTTTTCTTAACTTTTTGATAACGTACATATATACAGACATAGTTACTCAAATCTAAATCTCATAAGACAAACCTATTCTCTTTTCCGATATATTAACTTCTTAATCGTAGATGGAAAAATTTTAGCATGACAAGCTGGACGGCAAACAGAATACGCTAGTCAAAATTCCGTCCCGTCTTTAATTTGAACAAATATAGATGCATTTAAAGGTAACTTGTCGGTTCTAAACACCATGATCATGTATTTATGTGCATCGGTGTCATTTATTGAATAGAAGGATTGGAGGTGCAAACAAGTGCAGAATAGGGTACAAACATATTGTTGGTGGTGGGGGCAGGTTGTCTACCCCGTTGGAGAAATTACTTCTATCTACGCTTCTATGTTGGAACACAAAATCAAAACATTCCTATCTTAGTTAACGTGGACCAATCCTTATCTGCCACAACATTTTGTCTCAACTTAGCCACACTAGTAGATAGTCAAAGGCAGACGGCCTCACACTGTTATTCTACGTCTCTATGGATGACAGTCGTTTTTAGTCACGGTGTCACACATTTAGATAGAAAGAAAATATATATATAGAAACCCTAAAAACGTGTGCACTAAAAATCACGAGTCAAAATTTAAATTTTTTGACAAAAATAATAAGAGATAATATTTTTAAAACAGAGAGGATAATATTTTTTTTTTACGTAAACTAGAGGTGGTGGTACAACGAGTATCAAAACGTGTCGTTGTAGTATACAATCAAATAAAGATACAGCTAGTATTCTAGGTCTATATCGTTAAGCATTCAATTGACTTTGATTTTATCTATATTTTTTTAACAAAGGATTTTATCTATAATTGAACTTGATATAATTTTGCACTTAAAATTTATTTATATCTACAATAAAGGAGTTTTTTAATCCAAAAAAAACTGACTTAAAAGTTTGGGCCCTATTTTGGGAAATAATCCAAACCCAAACAATATTTTGGGTTTTAGGGCACTTTAGGGGTATTTTGAAATTTATGACAAATTTTACAGTGCAGGGAAAAGTCGTCATTTGTAGGTGGCGCCTTAAGGGAAGACGCCATTTGCAGGTGGCGACATCCCCCTGATATTGTCTTAAATCGATAAGAAAAAATATTATACTATTACAAGTCAAGGAAAAGTCGCCACCTGGACATGTAAATTTTTTCCCCAAAGTTGCCTAATAGTTTGTGTATAATCATTTTTATATTTGAGATTTTGTTTAGCGAGCAAGAATTAGGTTTTCTTCCACTAACCTAGAAACCTCTCCTCAATGCATGTAACACCTGGGCAAACCTAAAAAATGACAATAAGGTGTTTTCTAGAACCAGGTTGTTGGTTTAGTAAAGATTAGGCATCATGACCCCTTAAGTAAGGTTAGGAATTTAAATTCTGATATTGTGAATAGAGAAACTTAAATTGGGAGGGTCGTTCCTATAATAGACCTTTCCAAAATTTGATTCAAATTATTAGTCGACTAAAAACTCGAATACCAACAATTAAAAAAATGTTTTCTTGAATGCATTCGTAGGTTAACGGTGGTATACCTGTTTCGGTTTGTCATGGAACATTTGCCCCTCTGGATATCACTGAAACCTTGTCAATTTAATGGAGTGGTTGGAACTAGAGGTAGCAAACGGGACGTTCGGTTCGATTTCGGTTCGGATCGTTTCGGTTCAGTTCATTTCGGGTTTGTCTGTATTCGGTTTAGATTCGGATCGAATCGGTTCGGGTCTAGTTTGAATTTTAGTTCAGTTTTATGATGATTCGGGTCAATTCGAGTATTGGATCAGTGATTCGGGTCAATATTAGGTCAGTTGTTTTTGGGTCGGGTCAATATCAGATCAGATGTTTTCGAGTCGGGTCGATATCGGGTCGTTCGGATCGGGTCGGGTCGGGTCAATCTTTAAATTTTTGGGCCAATTCGTTTTGAGTTGGACTTGGGTGTGAATCTAATCGTGTATATTATATAAAGAATTAATCATATATTCTTGTAAAAACATGTCTTTTTATTTGTTAATATTATCATTTAGGTTTAGTTCCAATCATTCAATGTTTCAAAATCAACCATCATTGGTATTAATCATTTAACCTGAACCTAACGAATCTCGATCCAATCCTATAACTATATTTTTTTAATTTCATATTCGATGCTGGTTTTTAGTATGATAGACTTTTTTTATATTTTCATAATACACGTAAAAAAAGAGAGATAATTTTATGGGCATGAAATCAAACCTTAGACCATAATTGCACATATGATGAGCATTTTGAAATATTACCTAAAAATTTGACTCGAGTATATGTGTATATATATTATCAAATTTGACTAGAATATGTATATTAGGATTTTACTTTTCCCCCCTACTCCCCTCTTCTTTGCAATTGACTAGAATATGTATATTAAGATTTTACTTTTCCCTCATACTTTTTTATCAAATGTAGTGATTAATTAGTACTATTATAATACAAAAAGATAATAAAGTATTATATTATTTCGGGTTAAAATCGGATTGATGTTCGGTTTAGATCGGTTTTGAGCAAATTAATTTCGGGTTACTTTCGGTTCAGGTGAAAATCGGTTTGGGTGAAAATTGGTTCGAGTCAAATCGGTTACAGGTCAATATCGGTTCTTCTAGAATTCGAATCGGTTTCGGTTTGGTTCATTTCAGGTTTCGGGTCACATTTGGGTCATCTAGTTCGGATCCATATCGGGTCTCAGTTCACGTAAATCAGTTCGGTTTTCGGTTCTCGGGTCAAGTTTGTCAGGTCTAGTTGGAACATATCCAGCGTATATATGTTTTGCATTTATTTTTGTTCATAGTCCACGTGTCATAAATAACTAGAAGAACAAATCACTTATTTTATCATTATAATTGAAATAATCAAACATCTTGGTACAAATTAAGGTTCCAAGTATTGTAAGAATCAAACATACAATTTACTAATACCACAAATGCACACTAATCTCCCACAAAACAATGCTTAGCAGCATAGGCTTTAATGTGGGGAAAAATGAAAGAGTAAAAGAAAAGGATTGGCCTCAGACTAAAACATACTAGTAATTAACTAAATCAATCTGAGCCTTATTAATCTCCTAAAAATGAATTATAATCACTAGCTAAACGTTATTTGGCATGCATGCAAGGCAATGCTACGTAAGTATTGATTATTGGGTTTTCATTTAGGTCCTTGCTCGAACGAGGGGCGAGCGAGAAATTGGGGAATGAGGTGAAATCATGTGCGTCGGAGACATGAGACTTTCGTCGTATAACCTAGACGAAGAGAAGCTGAGGCGAAGGTTCTGCTTTCGCCGATGCTTAGACGTCTTTGATAATGATATATCATCATCTTCTTCATCCTTTCCTTGAAGCACGAATTCTCGGATTCGTTCGAGTGCTACATGGACCGTCTCGTCGTCCATGTTCGCGAAGCAGACTCGGAACCAACCAGGCTCCGAGCATTGGAAAGAAGAGCCCGGAGAGACATTGAGTTTCACTTTGTTGATAATCACACGCCAGAGCTCTAATTCGGCTTCCACAGTTTGTTCTTTGAGGAGTGGTCGCATGTCCATCCAGAAGAACAAACCGGCATTGCTTTTTAAGCTCGAAATCCCGACTCGTTCGAGTCCTGTAGTGAACACACGGTGTCTTTTGGCCAACCTCTTCGAACTCTCACTCAAGAAATTCCCGACAAACTCCTCGTCATTCAGCATCGCCGCCAGCAGAAACTGTGTCTGAGACGAAACCAGTCCGAAACTCGACATCTTTCGGGCACAATTCATAACATCATCGTTGAAAGAGTAAACGATGCCGACACGAAAGCCGGGGAACCCCATGTCCTTGGATAAGCTGTAAACGATGTGAATCAAATCACGGTTGCAATCCATGTCTTGTATGATCTCGGCGATGCTGATGAACCGAGGAGAGCTGAACGTGGTGGCGGCGTAGATTTCGTCGCAGACGAGGTGGATGTTCTTGTCGTTGATGAAACCGACCAAGCTTCTCATTGTCTCTTTGTCGAGGACCGTGCCTAAAGGGTTCGAAGGGTTGGCTACGATGACGCCTTTGACATTAATGTTTGATCTCTGAGCTTTTTCATAGGCTTCTTCCAAGGCAGCTCTTGTTATACGGAAATTGTCGGAGCTTTTGCAGTCAACCGGAACTATGTCCAGCCCGGTCCGCCATCTCAGATCACGTGCAAATCTGCATGGTTTAATTTTAATTAGAAAAACGAAAATATATTTTTTATAATAAAAGAAGAAGAAAAAAGTACCACCTACCCTGCATAATAAGGTGATGGCACAAGAAAAGCGTCGCCGGGGTCTGCCAAGCAAAACATGACGGTCTCGTTAGCACCGGTGGCTCCACCGCTTGTGACAATACGGTTCGGGTCAAATACGACCCGGTTTCCGCCTACTCTTCCCATAAACTTGGCTACACCCTGAAGAAGATGGCGCCATTAATAATAAATTCTTCACTGCGTTAGAAAATGTTGAGAATATTTTGTTCATACCTCTCTAAACTCCTTGAGTGCGTGATAATCCTGAAAGATGGCGATATCTTTGAACTTACCGACGCCTTCAACGGTGCAGATGGAAGCGTCTGGGTTTTCCAGGATCCACTTTCCGATCAAATCAAAGCAAAGCTGAATGGAAAAAGAAGAAGAAGAAAGTAAGATAATTGCTGGAAAAAATCTGGGTTTGGCACCCAGAATAAAGAAAAGTTGATGAATATAACAGCAACCTGATTCTCTGCAAGTCCCATTTGAATGACCCCATGAGGATTATGAGCTGGGTTATAAGGGTTGCTATCGTAGGCTTTCCAGCCATCGAAATAGGGCGAATTCTCTCCGTGCCGGTCGTTGGTGGCTATTTTGGACAAGAGTTGTCGATTGTTTCTCGTGAACTCCATTGGTTGTTTCTAGAGTTGAGAAAGAAAACTGGGTGTGGGGGGCAAGAAAATAGTGGACGAAAAGGGGAAAAATTGTATGTTCGTGGGAGCAAACATGGATAGAATTGTGGTATTTATAGGACAACGAATTGGACTGAAGGAGGCGGAGGAATGAAAGAATCGAAAAGTCGTTCAAAGGTTTGATTTGGACACAACAAAATGAAGCCAACTCGATGCATAATAAGCACGCGAGGAGTTGGTTCTGGGTCCAACTTCTTCGTAATAGCTTGCGTCTTAGATATGATATCATGAACCTTCTAAGTACTCATATTTTTTACTGTAATTTGGTTGGTTATAATTTTTATATTTTTAAAATTTCAATAAATTAAAGATTACAAACTAAATTTACAATTGAGTAGAGTTTTTATTGAACAAAATTAAAAGTTATTGTTTGAGTTGAAAAATTCAAATTATAAAAAGTATAGAGACTAAGAATTATCAAGTCATGGTAAACAACCTAATAGAATAATTTTACCTTTTTCTAATTTTATGTTTCATTTTTCTTTTAAAATTTTTAAAAACCATCGATTTTCTTCGGATTCTGTCTACTTATGTGATCATTCAAATCTCAAATTTTAACTCTTTAACTTATTAAATACATTCATTTAAAAAAATAACATTAAGTATTATTATACTTTGTAAATTGAATTTCATATTGACTTGACCCAATTAATGAAGATATAAAATTTAAGAAACTGAACCCAACAAGTGCTTTCAGTGACAAAGCGGATGATGTTCATCCTAAGAGACTCGAGTTCAATCGCTTTGTTTGTAAGGTGTGTGCATTGTCAAATGATTAATAATATGTATGAACATATATTATTCTTATAAATTCATTTGCTATGCATGTAACTATTTTTATAAATTTATGGTAGAGATTAGGGTTAAAATATCGTTGATTAACCCTTAAATTCGTGTTTAGTCACAAACTTGTTGTATCATTGTCATTTTCGACATTAGTGAAAGTTTCCTCTTATGTCCATGCTTTTTTATGTTTGAAAATTTTCACGTAAAATTTTATGTATCTTTTATTTTGCGATTATTGTACTTGTCATTATTCCATAACAAATATATTTGAGATTTGAAATTTCAATTTTTATTACTTATTTTGTGTAATTTTTTTCTCAAATATTCTTTTTAATAAATACATAATATTCCACGGTTTTTATTCGAAACATAGTAGAAGAGCGAATTTCCAGAAATGTGAGATTCAACTCAAAATGTTCCGTTCATGAAATCCCCCGGAAACATCATAGGAAAATCCACCTGCTTTCAAAAGCAATTAATTAAGTAGAGCAATGACATGGATAAATAATTTTATTATACCATATTTAAATTATTCATAATTTTTATTTTTTATTTAACTATCGATATTCAATTATTTGTTGATTAATTTGAATTGGGTACTGCTGAGACTCATTACAAGGGCGATTCTCACAACTTTAGCTATTCACAATAATAAAATTTAAACTTTTGAACTTACTTAAGAAATCTAATATCTTATTTTACTAGACCAACTGATTGTTCGTCATAATTTTAAGATTTTATTTAAATGTATAGACACTAAAATGTTATAACAACAATAATATATTAATAATTTATGTTATAATTTTAGGTCCCGAAAAGAAAAATGGACTTATTGTATGGTGGTCGGTTATCAAACTTACCCCCCAAATCACTTCATCAAAGCTCACAACAAACCTATATTGTCGCAGTTACCACATTTTTCAACGTGGACAAGTGTCACAAAGAAACGATTATAGATACGCACATTTATTTCGGATATTTATGGCTTTCCCCCACTTTCTGGGTATACTGCTTGATTCACCAAACTCGTACCCTCCATGTGCTTCGTAAAAAATGGCAGAACCTTATCATATATTTTAATTTAATTGCTAAAACTTTCGAGACAAAAATAAAGATTCGAATTTTAAAAATAATATTTAAGAAATTGTTATAAATCATACACATTAGTCGTAAAATAAATATGAAAGATTGATAAGAAAAACAGCTTATAATATTTGGGTTAGTTATAGGAAACCTGCCGTCCACTTGCATTAGATTTAAGTCATGAGCCATGTAAAACGTGATACGTGTTTTTGTTTTCGTTACCAATGTCTGGAAATAGGAAAATCGAACCGTAGTATGTTTATGTCTGAATTTCAATGTTTATCATGATGGGCATGTTGTTTGACTTTCACGTAGCCATTGTCAAACTGAAATTTAATTAATACCCATCATTAATACACCATGTTGTTTCACATTGTCACGTGAAATCTTTCATGCCTTACTTATTGATTTCTGGTTTTCATAGACTTAAAGTTTTTCAGTGGTCTACATGACAGAGCTCAATATTATTATTAAAATTTATTCAAAAATATCTTTAATTAGCCTCCCAAAAACAATTGTTAAATTTTGTCACTGATTATAAAGGTTGTTGATGTTAGTGATGTACCTAAGAAAATATACTAGAAAAGTACTAATGGTTACATGCAATGATAGAGCTCAATACTATTATTAATTGAGTGGTTATTTAAAAATTTTAAATTTTAAATTTAATAATAAATTATATTTTTTTTTCAAAAGATTAGAGAATAATTTTACTACCAACAAGGGTTGAGTGCAATGACAATGCATATTGCTCTCTCAATGAGAGAACTCGAGTTTAAGCTTTGGAGATGATATTATTATGAGAGAGAATCATAAATCCAGAATATGGATCATACAATGAACATGTACTATACTAAAAAAATTTACCATATATTTTTTAATATTCCCACTATTCCCAATGAAGTTCTGCCGCTGATCACTTGCTTAAAGCACCAAAACATGTACATGTGAGACCATTGCTCAATGGTAAGGTTTAGTTCTTAATGTCTTTGACGTCGTATAAATTTTATAGTTAAAACTACCGTATGTTCATTTATTTATTTAATATAGAGAAAAAAACTTTGATATAAAAGTTTGTTAATTTTAGGGTATAGGATGTTAGTCTAAGGTTCAGGGGTTTAGGTTGTAGGATTTAGGGTTTAAGAATTTAGATTTTAAAGAAGGGTTGTGTGATATTATTTTAAGCAAGCTAATGTACTAAAATATAACCCTTAATTTAGTTACTTGTATTCAATTTATTAGTTGATTTTAAAAAATGATTTATATTCAATACACATGAGGTGAAAACAAAAGGTTTCTACAAGTACCTTAGTTTTAAGGTTTAGGGTTAGATTTTAGGGTTCCAAAGTTAGGGGGTTTAGGTTTATGGTTTAGAATTGATGGTTTGTGGTTAGGATTTAGGGTTTAAGGTTAGAAATTAGGGTTTAGAGTTTATGATAATATGGTTAGGGATTTAGGTTCTAACATATAAACCCTAAATTCTAACCACAACCCATCAATTATAAACCACTAAATCTAGACACCTAACTTTTAAACCCTAAAGTTTAACCCTAAACTCTAAAACTAATGCGCTTATAGAACTTTTTTTTTCACCGCCTCTGTATTGAATAATTACCCTTTAAAAATATTGTTTAGTAGTTCGAATGATTATTGGAGGTTTATTATGGGAACTATAATTTCAACCAATCTATTTCATTCACAACATCAAGATTTGAACTCAATTTATTAATTTATTTTAATTATTAATTGTAACCATTATTAAGGGTGCAAATCCAAAGATGTAAGAAATAGTGAAACTTATGTTTTTTTTTTTTTGCAAATTTTAAATCTAATCTTAATCATACATAGAAGGGAGGTAAACGAGAGACTCTAGAGGAAGGAATAAGAGTGCTCTTAGTGGGTCTAGAACTCATGACCTAAAAAAATATAAGGGAATAAAGATAAACAACTTGACTAACCAGCCAAATATGCTTGCTCAGTGAAACTATGTTTTTAGTTACTCTAAGAAATTGTTTTTTAATGTAATCTTTTTTAGCATGAATTCTCTCAAATAATTTATATTTTCATTCAAATCCTTCAGTAAAAGATTTTTTTTGGCTTCGCCTCTTTTATGTGTATGTCAAATAATTATAATTAAATTTTATTTATTTATTGTGAGTGAGTTATAATATTTCACATTGTTGAACTTGTAATAGAAGAATACAAATGAGTTCAAAATATATTATTTTAATATTTCACTAGTTTCTACACAAGTATAAGTCTAAAAGTAAACAGTTGGACGAAGTATAGAATCAAATCTACTTTATGAAATTTGATTTCAAATATTTGAATAGTTCATTTCATCTTCTCAAATAGCAAATTTTCCTTAAAAAGGTTAATTTTTTTATCTTTATTTTTCTACTTATTTCAGGAACATATAAGAATGAAAACGGAAGTGTTAGTGTGAAACCTAAAAGCTTTTGGTGAAATTTCCAACATTCGATTCCCCCCACGTCTTCCATGGAGATGGCTAAGTGTCCAACTTTACATCATTTGTGTTGGCTAACATATGTTGATTTCCACCACTCAAAATATATAACATTAACATTAATATTTGTCACATAAATTTTAAAGGCTTAAATGAAAAATAAATGAAAGTATACCATTTTTGAACTTTAGGTGCCTAAAGTATTTTTTTGTAAAAATAGGTGCCTAAAGTTTCAAAAGTTATAATTTTAGGTGTCCGGCTGTTAAAAAAAACCGTTATCCATTTAAAACGCAACACGTGGCATAAAATATTGATTTTTTAATTATTTTTTTAAAAAAATAAATTTATTTTTTAAAAAAAACCCGAAATTTATAAAAATATTCAAATCAGTCCCTAAATTCCCAAATTCTCACCCCTGTCGCCGTCATCGCCGGCCCCACCCTTTCGGTCGCCGGACCTAGCCGACCATTTCCCCTCACCCTCGTCGCCAGAAACCGGCAAACGGTGTGTAAATCGAACGGTTATTTCACGTTCGACGTGAAATGTTCAATTCGCACACCGTTCGCCGGTTTCCAGCGACGGGGGTGAGGGGAAATAGTCGGCTGGGTACCGCAACGGAAAGGGTAGGGCCGACGACGGCCGCTGGCTATGACAGCGGTGAGGATTTGAGTATTTAGGATTTAGAGATTTAGGGACTATTTTAGAATATTTTCTAATTTCAAGATTTTTTTTGTAAAAATTTAAATTATTAAACAAAAAATAATTTTAAAAAATTAAAAATGACACGTGTTGCGTTTTAAATGGATAACGGTTTTTTTATTAATTTTTTAACAACCGAGCTCCTAAAATTCTAACTTTTGAAACTTTAGGGACCTATTTTTACAAAAAAATACTTTAGGCACCTAAAGTTCAAAAATGGTATACTTTGACACTTATTTTTCATTTAAGCCAAATTTTAAAACAACGGGTAGTTGAAGTGGTTGAACATAGGGGAGGGTTTTGGGGGCGTGGGCCTAGGGATGACAATAGGGAGGGAAGGGTTTTGGGGGCGTGGGACTAGGGATGACAACAGGGCAGGATGAGTTTTCGAGGGCCCCGACCCCAATTCGAAATTTAAATCTCCCGTCCAACCCCGATTCGACCCAGCATTAATATGTTTTATCCCCGACTCGCCCTAATAAAATCATAACTCGACCCCGACTTGACCCCAAAATTAAAAAAAACAAACTAAACCCGACCCGCTCTAGAAAAAAAATAATAAAAATATTAAATATAATATATAAAATATAATAAATATATATGTATTGGGTCGGGTCAGGGAATTTTCACCCCAAACCCGACCCGATTTTATTTCTTTCCAAACCCGTCCGAACCCAAAGATTAAAAAAACGTCCCTATAGGGTCGGGACCATCGGGTCCGAGTCAAATTGTCATCCCTACGTGAGCCCCTGTCAACTTTTTTCCAATAGTAATAAAATAGTTTTTTTTAAAAAAATAAAATTAGTTCTATAATCCTTTAATTTTTTAAATCTTATTATGATCTCCCTTAAAATTTTAGTTTTATAATAATCTACTTTATAAATTTTTAATTCCCCCCATGGGCAGGTGGTGAAAATAGTGGATGCAGTGATAGTTTTGGACATACACATGTGAATGATGGTACAATTTTTTTTTGAAATAGTGAGCTACAAAATGGGAAGAATAGAATTGCACGACCCAAAATTAAAGGAAAGCAAAACTACAAATGGTTTCAAGACATATTATAATATCGACCATACCTTTCTTACTTCGAAATTAAAAACCTTTAAAATCTCTTTTAAATTATAAATTAAAAAATATACAGAACTCTTTAAATTTTTAAATCGTCTTTTAATGCAGATATGAACGTATGTTATGTGTGAAAGGTGGCAAGCTCCTGTTCTTTGCAAAATTCGACATTGGTTTGGGTTTTATTTATTTTATAAGGAGATGGCGATTATATTAATTTGAAATTGAAGTCAATGAAGGTTTGATCAAACAGGTGGGTTGATTAATTGCTTTGACTTTGGGGGAGGAGAAATGGTCAACTTTTGGTTGGAGGAAGGAAGGAGTAAAGTAAAGCCGACAACTGTTCAAACTTCAAACCTTTTTCAGACATTTAACTCTGAGTCTGTCTTTACAACCGTAATCTATGGGCTTTGCTTTGCTTTTTATTATTATTATTATTATTATTATTATTATTATTAGTACGAGATTTAACAGGTAAATAAGTATTTGAATTATATTTTTTAGATAAATATTTAAATTATATTTTGAGTCAAATAAGTACTTAAACTATATAAAAAAACAGGTTATGTGTTATGTACTGATTCGAAGATAGAAATTTTTTAACAGTCACTGACGGAAAAATCTTAAATGGGTCACGTAATGAAACGTTAGGCACATATTTAGTCCAAATATAATTTAAGCACTTATTTAAAAAAAGTATAGTTTATTAAGCTTTATTATGAATAACATTAACACCATTCCTTAATTCCCAGCTAATTGCATCAAAAGTTGAGGTTTTAGTACTCAAAAATTTTAATTTTAAATTTTATAGTCTGTAATTCGCATGTGAATTGTTGACAGAACTTTCGATTTCTTTGAATTTAGAAAGGCTAAACTATAAAATAAGTGCACAAACTATGTCTCTTTTTTGTAATAAGTGCTTAAAGTATTTTTTGTTTGAAATAGGTGCCTAAACTTTCATTTTAGCTGAAAATAGGTGCCTAAACTATTTTTTGGCTGAAATAAGTGCCTAAACTTTCATTTTTGGCTTGTTTTAAAGTCAATTTTGGCACCTACTTGGGCACCTATTTCAATCAAAAACAAAAGTTTAGGCACCTATTTCAGCAAAAAATATTTTAGGCACTTATTTCAGCCAAAAATAAAAATTTAGGCACCTATTGCAAAAAAAAATGCATAGTTTGGGCACTTATTTTGTAGTTAAGCCATTTAGAAAAGTCTATGAAATATTGTACGTCGAAAAATCGATCGAACTTTCATCAATTGGTATTGTTCTCGAATTAGGATTTATCTCACATACTCTACTAAAAGCATATGTAAGGTTCACAGAGTAAAAAAAAATTCACATCAAATAAAGTGATGAGTTTACGGTACAACAGTCTAATTCACAGTTAAAAAACAATGCAACTAAAATGTTAAAAAACACGAAACATAAAATATTACTCAACTGAAATGTTATACTTTTTGATAATATTTTAGTTTGATGGTAAGTTTTGAAACTCAAAGACAAGTTTCATACTTTTCGTGAAAAAAATATTTGTCAATATTTTCAATTTGCAACCTAAAATATTAAGTTTTAATAATATTTTAAGTTGGTGTTAAGTTTTGAAACTTATAAAAAAAATTAAGTAACATTTCAATAGGTATTGACAACATTTTAAGATTTATATTTTTTAATATTTTAGTTGAGACTGTTGCACCCTAGACTCACACGAGTAATAACTGTGTGAAACATGAGCAATTACGCACTACAGGCTTGTGCCTCCAATCAATGGAATACAAATCACTACTTTGCAAATGTGATATCATTTAGAGACAACCCTGACATCAAAACACAATATCAATTATTCAAGATTTTGTTGCTCAACAAATAATAATTTATAGTAATTTCTTTTAAGACTCGAAAATTCTCTTAATATATATGTTTGGTAACTTTTTAACTCAATTTTCTTTATGATTGAGAGATATTGTGTTTGATTGTATTTTTCTTAATATTTTATGAAATACAATTTTTATTTTTGTTAAAAAAACAATGAGAAAGATTTCATAAATTTAACCAAAAATAAAACTTCAATCTAGACTTAAGATTAGAAGACTACTCCGGCTAGATCTATATATAAATATTCTATCAATTTATATATATATAATTTATTTTTGTTAAGAAGTAAAAAAAAAAATCTCATTTTAAATACTAATAAACATTATTTTAATCACTACTTAAGAACCGAGCGAGAAATTCATAAATCTATATATAAATATTTTATCAATTTGTATATACATATAATTTGATACAATATTTATATTACTCTAATTCTTTTTCACTCGTAATCGAAAGATATTAACGGCTTAAACAAACTAAAATCTATCCATAAATATATATTTTTAGATGCTAAAAAACGATTTTATAAGAGAAAGAATCAAATCATTAACATCACCTAATCATTAGTATAAATTATAATCATAAGTGCAATACATAATGTCGGCGAAGACCATTAAAACATCGTATGTTCATGATTTTCTTTTATTTATAGCTTATTTTATGTATTTATTTATTTATTAAAAAAAAACACAGGCGAAACAGATCTAAGAGAATCAACCAATTCTGTTATCCAAATGTTGGTCAACGGATTGGTAGGTGTTGACTTTCAAATTCCAATGTGAGCGTAAGCGTATCTTTTTTTTTTCTTGCTTTTTAGCTGTCCGCTTAGACCCGCCTGTCCGGTTGCCCTCCATTTTTTAATCTGTTCAGCAGCTCAAGTCATCCCTGAATGCCACGCGTACAGCAGTTTCTGGGAACCACACGATGGACTCGAACTTCCCCTTCAAACTTCTAAATTTTCTTTGAAAATTGTAATTCTTAAATATTTTATACTCCTTCACTCAATATGTTCATTTTGTGTTTTAAAATTGTCTCACTTAAAATGTCTCAATGAAAAATCAACAACTTTTAAAAGGTATATTTTCCTTTATATCCATTTTTAGTTTTCCAACAAAACAAAATTTAACTTTTCAATGATAAAATTGTCGTTTCAATTATTTTATATCATCTTTCTTACACAAATTTTTTCTTCCTAAAACTACGTAAAAAGTCAACAATGGACGTTTTAAATGAGACGGAGAGAGTAAATTTAAATTATTTATTGATATGGATTTTTTTTTATAAATTTAATTTAGTTGTTGATATATATATAAATTATTTATACATGTAGACTATCACTCATACCTCAAAATCAATAAAATTGTCAATAGTTTCGCTAAAGAGATGCAATTCATCTTTTAATTTTGTTTAACGAGCGGTTGTATAAATTTTTGTGTTGATGGTTGATCGTCGGCTTTTTTATTTTTTAATAATTTTTTTTATTTTTGTGGCACGTCTTTCTTATTCTTTGTAACACGTTTATCTCTTTCTTTTGACACGTTTTCCGTCTTTAATCTCAGTCGTTTAGTCATTTTTTATTTTATGTTTTCTCAGGGTTGGATTTGATAATGCCACAACTGATCAAGATGACGCTTATTTGTAATTCTACTTATTTTTCCTGCTCTGGACCATCAAATTAAATTAGGATACATGGTTTGCATTTGTGGATAGTTTCCCACGACGATTGACTCTGATTTGCGGTTCTCAGTGGTCTTTAAATAGCTTAATCCCTTTAGTAGTTCATTTGCCAATGCAGTCAGATTTGTTTATATCTATTTTTTGTTTGAGTCTTTTGGTTGGATTTTTAACCTTTTTTCGTGTAGTGTCTTTGTATAATCTAAAGTGGCTAGTGTTAATATTATAGGGAAGTGTCCAAATTATATATTTAACTTAGGATGATAGTTGTAAACCCTTATTATAATTTTAAATATTCTAAGACTAACGGATTCTATTAAAAGAAGTAATTTATCTTTTCATTAAAAGATTAAAAATCAAATTTTACTAAAGAAAACATAATAATTAAATCCAACAAGTGATCCCAGTGGAAAACGAATAATGTTCAAATCGCTTTGTCTGCTAAGTGTATGCATTGTCAAAGAGTTAAAAATGTATATATAAACATATACTCATTTATAATCACTTTAGACTATTAAAAAACAACAATCCATTTAACCAAAAAAATTTGAACATTGAAAGCTGAATTGGCCTTTATTCCTTAAAATTATGAACAAAGTAATTTATTATCAAGTAATAAAATACCTATTTTAATTTAATCAGATTATAAATTTTCAAATTTAAAAGTTAGTTTCTTAATCTTTAAATCATAATGTTTTATAAAAAAAAAATCAACATATGTGACATTGAATAACTGGTGTAAATCTGGGGGCAGCCATTAGCATGTGTCATTGACCAACTAAAAACGAATTCAGAACAAACCATCACTATCGAAATTTTTTTAATTCTTAATCAAGGGTGGTACCTAATAAGAATACGCGGGGGCCACGGTACTCCTAAAAATTTTATGTTAGGATAATAGTAAATTTGTATTTTAATTTTCTTAAAATATATAATTTATATTAACCCTTAAATTTAAATATTTTTAAATAATTTTTTTATTAAATAATGTTGAGTTCAGCCACTGTTCTAACCACATTTGAAAACCTTATTTTCCCCCTCTAGCTATGCCTTGGTATTTGTTCTGGAATCGTCAACTGTCTACGTGGTCTATAACTAACCTCGTGATAACCATATAGACTTCGCAATAAAACCAATTCCTATGGCCGAATCTAGAGAAGAATCAACGAAAATTTCATTTCAAGGCACAGCAAAACCGACATGTTTCAACACAGGACCATGAGTTTGGTTAGAACACATGTCCTGTAAAAGCCATCGAAATTCTTGCACAAAGAAAGAAAAAAAAACAACCCAGAGTGCGTTATTCATGTTTCAGTCTAACTTATCAATCAAATCCTGGAGCGACTCGTATCGGACCTGTGAGGCAATTACAACCGGGGTGTGCTGAAAGAAAAGGACAGCATAACAACCTTTTTTGTTACCTTTCTTAATGATACTAGCTAGTGGCAACAGCCACGAGTTCTCATGTTTTGTGGTGTAGGCCAAGTCATTAACATGAAAAACAAATTCCAATCGGCTTTGTTGCATTATTCACAAGTAGTCCGAGCTAGCTGCATTAAAACATAACAAAATGAGATTTTTAAGTCATCTACACCTATTTCATGCTCCAAGATAAGACCTAGAGGATACTTTAAGCTCCTTTATTGTAAGGGTAAGGTTTAAATGGTAGTGATGAATTAACCAACTCTATCGTGTGCATACCAGTAGAATACTAAATACTATGTTACTTGACACCAACGATTTAAATAGTTGTCGGGTAGCGAATAACGTCCTCTATATAGTGGAAGCAATGCCGGTGTGCAACGGAATCACACCAATAGCGGTGGATCGCGGATTGAAGTCTGGCCAATGAAGTGTCAACAAAGAGTTTCAACCATTTGCTCTATTGGGTTGTGACACTTGACACCCTTCTTAATAAAGCAGTTTGGTATCAACTATAATCAGTCTGCCGTCTCATTAGATTCTAGATGGAAGGTTAACAATTCTTAACAAAGTTGCAATAACGGATGTTCTCATTTGTCGTAAAAATTGAATAGGAGTCTTTAAGGACTTACCAAATTGCCATGGGCTGTGCCTTCAACTTTCAATCAATGGTGGGCCTTTCCAAAGAAGTGCTCTATTTGCAAACATCCTTGAGACTGCAAACTATTTTGTTTAGCTCCAAATTTGAATCTCTTTACACTGAGTTCTCCTTATCATCCTGCATTGATGGATAAAATCACTAGTTAAGTACAGTAGGGAAATAGGTAGAGAACCAGAACACCATACTTGCAAAGATTGGTACAATTTATCAAAATCGTTATAATGTCCTATCAGTGTTGCAAAAGTTAAAATGTGATCATTGAGTTCATCTATAATTTATCAATGCCCCATCAGCACCAACAGCAATTAAATCACCACTGTTTTGAGTTGAACCTTGCGTGTTCATTGATCCAAGCATTTTGCCTCGCTTGCACCATTTTCCTAAATGTCGTCTTGTTCCATCAGGACCTAGGAACCCACCAGAGAAACAAATATTCCCTGGAGGTATTCAAATGTTTCAAAAAATGTAAGAATACGACAATGTGGGCCGAGCAATGCACTTACTGTAGTTTGGCTTAATCAACACATTAGAAACCTACGTACAAAACTTAAATTGTCATGATAACATACCTTGTTCAGAAAGTTGAAGTGAAGGAGTTGCAGTTTTAATGTTGAATATGGGCTTTACAGGAAGCAGCAACTGTAGCACTATCATCAATATTTGAACAAGTTCTTGACCCTGAAAACCCAACCACAGTTGCAGCTTCCACATCAATATCGGACACTGGCTTTGGCATTGACATTGACATTGCAGAACCTTGAGTAATACTCTCACGATTTTGACAGTTCAAATCAGGACTTGAATGTATGCATACATCCTCAGCCATGTTTCTCTCTTCATCGAGAACCACAAAACTTGAACATCCTTCTCTACCATAATTGGCAGCCTTAGGACTATCAAGAGGGATGTTTTTCTTCGTTGAACTTGGTAAATGTTTGGATGACATTGCACTCACATCCAAGTTATTTGAAGGTAAAACAGTTCGTTGCATCAGCTGCTCTTTCGAATAATTTTTGGCATTTGAAGAATCAGAATTGCCATCCACGATCAAAACACCCCCTTCACTAGCAGTCTTCTTAGAAGCTTTAAGAGCCCTCAAAACTTCATTATCTTTCACCTCAATCAGTGTATCCAGTTCCTGGACTCTTTTCTGATGAAACCATAAAACAGAAGAACATTTCAGTAATATGACAGCACTCATGGAACAAGATATTCATAATGCTTCATAGCAGACCCACTTTCGGTTTGTCTATCTTCGCTTTTGCTTTATCAAGTTTCTTCTGCAAACGAGCTTCACCTCTACCGAGAAGATTGCACTTGGCCGTCAATTCTTTATAACTCCTGTTGAAGTACAGTTATTGTCAAAACTTAACGTGCACAAGTAAATATGATGGATTCAACCATAAGTGATAAAAATGAAATGGAAAAGATAATTACAGCAATTTGGGTTGTTAATAATAAGTCCAGTATCACAACAAATCCAGAACATCGGGACAAGCCAATTCTTTCTGTCCACATTTTCTAATCTGTGCATTTGAAATTAGATGTCGCGAGAAAGATGAGCAGATATGTTATCCTAATTCCCCATTTCCTTTTTGTTCCAACCACTAGCCTACCACCCTCCAATGACCCAATACATATATCAGTGTTTGAGATGGATAGGATATGGCATTGTTTTCTGCCACTATGAGGAGGCGAAAGTAGAATCATCCAGTAGTGAATGCATGTTCACAGGCAATACCCAACTGAGACTTCCAAAATGTGCAGATAAATCTTAGTAAGCAACTTAACCAAGCAATAATTAACTGAACATATAAAATTCGTTATATATAAAACACAGCTAGATTTGTATAATATATAGCTTGAAAAAGGTAAGCATATAAATTATTTCAGTGGAGGTAACCAACTTACTTTTTATGACAGGACAATGACCTAATCAGGTTATCTACTACATCTTGGCTGTTCCCTTCATTACCTAGTGAGGCAAGCTTTAGCATCTCATCTTGCTCCAGGTCCAAATCCGTCACTCTATCATAAACCATAGAAACAAGTAAGCAGCAAACATAATCAATTAAAACATAATATGAGAGAAAGATGTGAGGAAGGTTGTCGGATTATGGTGAAGGCACTCCATGGGGATAAAGGAGAAAACCCATTATTTAGGAATGAAGTTGATTTTAGTTTAGCTAGTGTGTTTCGAGTTAATATGATTGTAATATTTCATTAACGGCTTGATTGGCATTTTGACATAACAGTAGCAAAACGATAAATGAACTCACAATTTCAGTACAGCAAGTTCCTTGGCTAGTGCCAAATTCCTTTGCTCCAGCCTTGAACATTCCAAGATTGATTTACTAAGCTCCTAGATTACAATCACCCAATAAAATTTATCCAAAGTCACTTAAATGAATCGGTAAAAGAAAATACTTTTTTCTTCTAATGGTATACATGATAGTCACCTCAGATTTAGAACTGAACTTTTGTTGAATGGATGCCTTTTCTCTTAAGGCCTCGTTTTTCAAGGCAATTTCCCGCTTCATCTGTTCCCTGCAAAGACACAGCTAAAACACCAGAAGACACATTATTTGAGAAATTGAGAGTACAAAAATTGAATTTTTCAATTCTAAATCCATTTTAATTTATACAAAAAATTCTTCAAAACAAAAAAGTACCTCCTCGTTGATCTCATTGTGTTCCTTCTCTTGACGTTCTAAAGCTGAACTAAGCCCCGAAACTTTAACCAGCAACCTCTTGACTTCGATGCGTAACGACTTGGCATCTTCCTCGCCATCGATCGGCTTTTGGGAACATAACGATTGGGATTGATCTCCAACTGATTGGAAATAAAGACGAGTCACATTGCGCCCAACACAAGCCTGCTTGCACACAGGACAATTGTACTTCTTCGTAGAACTCGAACAGTATTCAAACCACTGTTGCAAACTTTACGATTCCAAAAGGGGGGAAAACAACGTTCTAATATAAATTTATTTGAACATTAACTAAGAAATGTGCGTGCAAATACTAACCATAGCTCGTGGAAGACATGGCCGCAAATGGAGATGGATTGGAGATCTTCGACGATGGGTTTAAGATCTTCGTAGCAGATAGAGCATATGGTTTTGGAAAAGGAGTTGTCGCCGCTCATTTCTCCGGTTTCTCCCTCGTGTTTTCCTAAATTTTGTCTCGCTCCTTTTGTAAATTTCTCGGGTGGAAAATTGGAGCGGAATTTGAAAAATAAAATTGTAAAAGGCGGGAAATTACCAGAGCTCACGTGCACGTACTAATTGGGAAATAAAATCGAGTAACACCGGATTTGATTTGGTAATGGTGGCAACGATGAACTGAGAATTTGAATTCAACGAATATTTCTCTAAACGAAAATTTCCAATTCAGTGTTTAAATCCGTTGATCGCAGAAACTAATAAGGAATATTGATATGAACAATAAAGAACCGGAACGTGAATGAAAGGAATCGGCACTGGAGACTTATCTGGGCTAGGGTTTAGGAAAGGCGGCTGCATTTTCTTTGACAGTAAATACTCCGATCCTTTTGCTCTCTGAATGCGGAAAGATCAAAGGCAAGAAACGGATGTAAACAACTTTTCTTTCTTTTTCTCGAGAAAAAAATGAAAATATTCTCCAAAATGGTTTGTTTGAGGTTGGGCTTTGTTCTTCGCGAGATCCACCCTTCACCTTGAGGAACCCTATCTTTCTTAGACAGATTCTCATGGGCCATATGGATTTAATTACCCCCTCCCCCCCCCCCCTTTTTAATATGTATTAGGAAAGCGATCAGTTCAGTTCAATAGGAATTGTTAGATTTTTTAATCATATATTTTAATTCAGTTTAATTTTTAAAATCAATACCTACATTTGAAATTGAAGTTCATCATCTATTCAAATAATAATAATTATCAACCATACTCATTATCTCTTTCCAACTAGACGTTTAAGATGTGATGTAGGAGTGATGACCGTAACAAACCGTTTTTCCAAGGTGCTTTGTTGGACAATTCTGAATGCAGGGTCGTCTCGAATATTTTTGGGGCCATGGGCGAAAGCTAAAAAATACTCTTCTATAACGAAAATATATTTAAACTATTAATTTAAAATATATTCGATTAATAGAGATTTAATAGAAATGAAATATCTTGGAATTAAGTTTTTTTAGGTCATTACTCACATATAACACCATTTGTTTTTTAAGACAATTAATTATTTCTTAATTTTCAATAATTGACAGAATGGAAAGTCTTGGAATTAAAAAAAGGTCAAATGGATAGAAAAGTCATCCCTTTTCTAAGGTTTTCAATTTAACATACAATTTTTCAAAAGTTGCATTTTACGAACTAAACTTTTGCATATTCGAAACTTTTATGGGGCCCATGAAAGTGGAACCCTTTTATGTTGCACTGATATTGAAACGGAGACGGGGACGAGAAACAACAATTTCTAAAATTACAGGGTACAAGTACAGTAGGGGTACGTTAAATATAAAATAATTTTAATATATACATATATATATATAATCGTAAAAAAGTATTAAAATCTATACTAAATTAGAAAATCTAATGATTTTCTTGAATTAAAATGAAGTCCAAAACCATATTCTCATTAGTTGAGGTGGTTTCTTGAACTAAAATCTAATAACTTTTTGGTTTTTTTTTTAATTCTTAAGATTAATTTGTAAATTTTAAAAGTTTTGAACATTTTTATAAATTTTAGACTGCTTAAGGGATGAACTCCTAATTTTTCCTTTGAATTAAGCCTAAAGGAGAGGGTCCATACATTTGTTTTATTTCAAACACTGTTATTAAAGTAATAAACATACATGTTTACAACTCGCAAACGTTAAAACCACGACCCTTTAGGTTTTTCTTGATAGAGAGGAAAAAAATTAAACAGATGAAAAATTGAAGTGATAAAAAAATAAAATGATGAAAATATTTTTTTTATCGGTGTGCTTGGTTGAGAGGATAAAAGATTAGAAAGAAAATAATTTTTTTCTCTTTATTGCTTGGTACAATAAAAAAGTGAGGGGAAGAAAATTAAGCTTTGAAAACTACATTTATTTTTATTTTTATAATTTAGTTGAATGTTTTCAATATGATTATTTTTATTCAAGTTAATACCTTCAAAATTATTTCATCTAAAATTGACCCCTATTTGTTTTTAACTTTTATAATTTAATATAATATTTTTAATATAGTTTTATTTTTTTAATCTAATTCCTAGATTTTTTATTTAATTCAAAATTGACCTATATGTATTTTTTGTTTTTTACAATTGAGTCCAGTATTTTTAATATGGTTTTATTTTTTTAATCTAATTTAGTCCATAAAATTTTTATTTAATTCAAAATTGACCTCTATTTATTTTTAATTTTTATAATTTAATCTCGAGAGTTTCACTATCAACGTAACACCTCATATCCGGAACAAACGAATCCAACCCGAATATCGAATGCTACAAATAACCCACTTGTGGCTTAAAAACATATTTTAATAAAAAGCATATTTGATTACATGAAAGCAAACAAACAACATGAACATAAAGAGGAAACAATTAACTAAACTCACCCGAGAAAATAAGCCTTTAAAAACTTTAGAAAAATAAATGATTTAAGAAAAATGCATTTTGGTAATTTTACAAGATTTAAACCCCCAAAAATCCAAAACTTAAATACAAGTTTAGTATAAGTAGAAACATCGTATACCTCTATTTTGCTTATAAAAGAAGTTCAAATTGAAGTAAATCTAACTGAATCGAGGTTTAGGGACTGAAATGTAAATTATTCATAAGTTTGATTTTAAGTTAAAAAATCAGTTTTAGGTCCGTTTTAGACCCATTAATTCCAATTAGACTTAATGGTAAATTATTGTTAAAATCGAATTTGAAATAGAGTGTTAATTGCAAAAATAAGTAGCTTATGGGCCATTTTGAAAACACTCATAAAATGCAGGGGAACGTTTTTCAAAAAGTGAAATTAAACCTTATTTTATGAAATAAATATCACCATTAACATATACACCAAGTTTCAGGTTAATCTGAGATAAAACGAGTCATTAATTGCAATTATAAAATTAGTGATTAAAACATAAAGTTTGCAATTATAAGGTATTGGATTAAATTATAAAATATAAATAAATAGAGGTCAATTCCAAATTAAATAAAATTTGAGGGATTAAATTGAAGAAAAATAAAACTATAGTAAAAATATTAGATAAAATTATAAAAATTAGAAACAAATATGGGTGGGTCAATTTTGAATTAAATAAATATTTTATGATCTAAACTAAACAAAATATTATTATATTAAAAATAATAATTTCAATAATAAAATTTAAAACAAATAGGGGTAAATTTTAGATTAAATAAAATTTGCATGGACTAAATTCAACAAAAATAAATCATAATAAAAATATTGAATGAAACTATTTTAAATATAATTTGATAATTTTATTATTAAAATATGATATGTTTCACTTTTTTTTTTTCTAATTTTTCACCCAATTTTGGAGAGAAAACTATTTGTATTATTACCTCCCTCCTATTTTCTTTGCTTCCAATTTTTTTACTTTACCAAGCAACCATTAAATTCATTTTAGTTCTAATTTTTTTCTTCCTTCTTTCTTCAACTTTTTCACCCAACCGAGCAAAGCCTTAAAGATAACCTAAAATGCGAAGTTTTTAAAACTTAGCAGCTAGCTTTCTTCGACTACTTTTCGTCTTATTCATTTCTAGTTTGCTCCACTGTATTTCTTCTTCTTTCAATTTTTTCTTCTTTCTTCGTCACTTCCCCCGATGCCATGACCGCCGTGTAATACAAACGCTTTGGGTACGCTTGTGTAATATAAATGTCGTTCCTGAAACGTCCCTTCCGACCTTCAACGTACCCGGTTAATTTTCAAGCGTACCCGTTAACTTGGAGAACATTATGATCCTTTTCTTCTCCGGTACGTTCCCTTGCTGTACCCACACCATATCTGTCTCAAAAACGTATATGATACGCGGGACGGCAATAAACTACCGTACCCGTGCTTATAGGGGCCCTGAACAGGCGTGCAGAGCACTCCTGCTATAAGCCGAGCTGTCTGAATGTAACGACAAACTACAATAAAAAAGGAATCAAATTATTGAAGAAAGCCGACAAAAATAGATCAAATTTGAACGTATGAGAAGCTTTACAAGAACCTAAATCTACCACAAAGATAGAAAAACTGTCAAAAAATAAAAATATATACAAAAACAAAAGAAACAAACACAACAAAAGATTAAAAAAAAAAGGTAAAAACTCATCACAAAATCAAAATAGAAGTTATATACTATATTTTTGCGAACTTGTGGTTACCAGTCGTGCCCAAGTCTTCATTCGTGTTAACTAAGAAACATCTTTCAACTGTCTTGTTATACAATATTTCAATGCCTAACAAAGATTGAAAAAGGAAGGCTTTCAAAAAATATATTTGATTAATAAGCTGAAGATATGTTGGTTATTTTTTTGTTCAAAAGTAAAATTCCATTTCATTAACAATTGGAAACATTCAATGGAGATTCTCTCGAACAAGGAGACAGCAGACCAAAATCAAAGCAACAGTATGAGAAAAAGGGGCAGTAAGTGCACACAAAAGCAAAAGACATGAAATTGGAATCAAATCAAAAGAAACGAGCAAGATGATGATTAAATCTCCCCTGTAACCAACCAGCATTCTGCTCAAGAGCTGAAATGCTGAAACGAGAATAACCAATCTTCAAGAGAAAGTTCATTATGATGCATCTCACCAGGTGAAACTGCGGATAATGGTTAAAGCATTTCATCGAGCACTTTGAGGGCGTATTCGACGCATCCATCTCTTAGCAAACCATCAATCAGATATTGCTAACGTGTCTGGCTCTAAGAGAAGGGTCGAGTTCATTAAAAACCAAAACAGATTTATCCACCATTTCGAGTTAATATTCAAAGGAATTTTCCACTTTCGAAGCTTGATACAACTCAAATAACCGGGATCCCGCATTAAGTTCTCGACTCGCTTGTTTGAGAACGGCTTGGAATGGATAAGAGAGGAAATGAGTATATTCAGATGGGAAGCTTTGTTGAAGGAGTTTAAAGAAATTGAAGGCTACGAGTAATTTTGAAGAAAAAGCAAGGAGATGGAGGACGAGATGTAAAAAGAGAGAGATTGCAGTGAGTATCATCCTGGTGCGGCGGCGGCGATGGTGGCTGAGGATTAGATCCGGCGCAGAGGCGACGGTGGAGGAGATAGTACGCCGGCTTGAGTTTAAGGACACGGAAGAGTTCTGAGTGCTTTGATAGTACTGTAGTGTTGTTCATTTTTCTTGCAGGCATGTTCGGTTTGCATCAAGTGTTAAGATCAGAAGTGATCATGAAAAGTCTAGGCATCCAACGGCTGATATTTATGCCAAAATCTAACAAACAAGGTCAAAGTGAAATCCACGTGTTGTTCTTTTCAATACATCGCAGCCATCACCATCCCGAAAATGTTGAAAGTTAACGCAACACCTTCCTTGATAAAGCTCTCTTTTACTTCAACTTGTCCTTTTCATCATCTGTCTCCGCGACTCTTTCGCCACTCCAATCCGCCAGTCTCCTCCGCTTTCGTCTTCGCCGGACTTCAATTCGTGCACTCGTCACCATGTCCGTGTCCAAATCCGACGCCACTAGCCAGTCAACGCCAGAACACGTCAACGGGAACTGGTACTCGGTGCCGGACCTCCGACTCCGGGACCACCGATTTATGGTCCCTCTCGATTATAAAAATCATGATGCTTCTTCGAAGATATCCATTTTCGCTCGCGAAGTCGTTGCTGGTAATCCTACTACTCCCACTTAAACTTTAATTTAGGCAATCTTGTTTAATTAATTAATTTATTTTTCTGAATAAATCACTGTTTAATTCATATCTCTTTCATTTTAGCTTGGAGTTTCAAAAATCAATGTTGAATTACCGAATTGAAATCAACTGATTGTAAGTTTTTAAGTAATGTCTAATGCTGAATTGGATTTCAGTTGGGAAAGAAGAACAGCCAATGCCATACCTTTTATACCTTCAAGGAGGGCCTGGTTTTGAATGCCCACGACCAACTGAAGGCGGTGGATGGATGCTTAAAGCATGCGAAGAGTTTCGGATTATATTGATGGATCAGGCATGGTTTCATTGAAGATGTTTATTTTGAAACTCGGTGCTTGTTTATACTTTGAGTCCTTGATGTTTTCCACTTTCCATTGCAGCGAGGAACAGGTTTATCAACCCCTTTGACTCCATCATCTATGCAGCAGATAAAGTCTGCCAAAAAGCTGGCCGATTACTTGACACATTTCCGAGCCGACAGCATTGTCAACGATGCTGAATTCATCCGAGTTCGTCTCGTTCCTGAAGCTAAGCCTTGGACTGTTTTGGGCCAGGTACTATAGTTAATACTCTGTTCTTGATGATTGTTGTGCTTGTGCTTAATTACATTTTGCATATCACCATGCCGTTATCTTATCCTTTGTTTTCTTGATTGTGTAGAGTTATGGTGGTTTTTGCGGAGTTACTTATCTGAGTTTTGCACCCCAAGGTTTGAAACAAGTTCTTTTAACAGGAGGGATACCTCCAATTGGAGGTGGATGTACTGCAGATTCTGTTTATAGAGCTTGCTTTGAACAGATTATTCTACAGAATGAAAAATACTATAAGAGGTTCCCTCAGGATATTGGAATTGTCCGAGATGTTGTTACCTTTCTGGCAGAATCGGAAGGAGGCGGGGTGATGGTCTTTCTCATTTGTTCTTGTCATTCTACCTAAAAGCTAAAATAGTTTCTAAAACATTTCTTCAAATTTCCTTATTTTTCAGGTTCAGCTTCCATCTGGGGGAATCTTAACCCCCAGGGGGCTGCAATTTCTTGGTCTATCCGGTTTAGGAGGAAGCGCAGGTTTTGAACGACTGCATTATCTGTAAGGCATCATATTTCATACGTTTTAGCTCCGTCCTTTAGAGCTTATGATTTAGTGTGCGCAACATATTATGTTTTAATTTTCATCTTTCCTTAACAACTATAGGTTTGAGAGGGTCTGGGATCCAATTTTAGTTCCAGGAGCACCGAAGCAGATCAGCTCATACTTTTTAAATGCTGTAAGGAAAACCGATTTTCCCTTATTGATCACTAATTGAGGTTCTATCTATTGGATATGTCTAAATTTATCAATTTATCTACACGCAGTACGAAAGTTGGGTGTCTTTTGGTACAAATCCACTTTATGCAATTCTCCATGAGTCGATATACTGTCAGGTAAGCTTCCATGTTCTCTAGACTGTTGCTTTCTTGTGTTTAATAGGATAGTTTGTAAAGTTGTGCATGACCTCTAAAAATCGGAAAATGATATAATAATGTTTGTGGTTGCTGGTTAAACAATTTTCACCTAGCAAAATCTTGACAAGTCGACACAGCTTATGTTGCCAATGCACATTTATTCAGACAAGCTAATCCTTTGTATCAATTATGTTGCTATTTGAACTTAAATTTGTTGTGTTCTAAAGGGTGCTTCATCGCGGTGGTCTGCTCACAGAGTAAGGGCTGACCATGAGAACAAATTCGATGCAATCAAGGCTGCAAAAGAAGGACGTCCCGTACTTTTTACGGGGGAGGTAATACTGTCGTGCTTTCTGGTTGACTATAACTACAAACTTACATCAAAATATTTAAGTTATTTGAGAAATAATCGGTAGGTTTGAAGTGAAGATCTGTAACTGAAAACACTAGAGCAAGCTCAAACCTTTTTTTCGTGAAAACTCGGTTAGTTTTTGTGATTTGGTTTCAAATAAGTTAAAAACCCAGCAGACTGTTTGAGACATAGGAGATATTTGAATACCTTCCTATCATCTACATCCATTTCATAACAGAGTGAGGCTCCATTGCTTGCTTGTTTCAACTTCTTGGCATCCCTGCCTTGAGAGTTGAGAGGCAATGTTGGTCATTCCCTGCATTGGCGATATCTTGGTCAGTTTTAGAGACTAGCACTGACATATCGGATACCATGACTCCCGAGTATTTAGTAAACCAAATAGCTGTTGAGGTAAATATTATTGCATGTCTTTCTTATTTGTAAATAATGCCAAACATTTAAACCTTTTCTAAGTTGATGCATATGTATAAGTAAACATTGTATCCCCTTGCATTTGAAGAAGAGTGGTGACGATATTATAAAATTGAATATTTTCTTTAAGGCAAATCTTCTTGTTTGTAATGTCTAAGACTAATATATTTTTTCTTCTATGACTGTTATGGCTCCGGACAATTAAAGTGTAGTTTGTGGCTGAGCGTAGTTTCTGCCATGGTTCTGTCGATGATATTTAAACTGCTAGTTGATGCATGTAGTTTTAAATTTCTGCAGATGATATATCCATGGATGTTTGATGAAAGTGAAGCTTTGAGGCCTTTCAAAGAGGTCGCTCATATATTGGCCGAGAAGGAAGATTGGCCTCCACTCTACGATATCACTGCTTTGAAAGATAACAAGGTACGAAGACAATAGTATCCGCATTCCCCCCCCCCCCCCTAAAAACTTCATTTTGAATCATGGTGTAATGCTTTTACTAATTATTTAAAATGCGAGCAGGTAGCGGTAGCAGCTGCTGTATATTATGAGGATATGTATGTCAACTTCACGCTGGTCATGGAAACAGCTTCTCAGATAGCAGGAATAAGGTTATGGATAACAAATGAACACATGCATTCAGGGCTTCGCGATGCAGGTGGGCAAGTTCTTGATCACTTAATGGGGATGCTCAATGGAAAGAAGCCTTTGTTCTGAAATCCTAATTAGCGTCTCGACTGTGTATATTACAAGCAACTAAAACTTCGTTCCAGAACTCTTATCAACAGATCACATGGTTGTTGCATTAACTTACATTTTAGTTGCAGAATAAGAGAATGTGTTTAATTTGTGAGACTATTGAGTCTATCAATGTAAGGGAGGCTGGTTTAGCCCAACAAAGTTTATAATAAATGTTTGGGAAGTATTGACCAGGGTTCTAAATCGCGGACCGCTACAGCGATTGCGGCTGCGAAATAGCGGTCGCGCCGGTGTCCGAAACCGCATTCGGCGAATTTCGCGGTGGGCAACGGAATCATAACTGTTGCGGTCTGTCGCGGACGCGAGAAAAACGCGATTGCGGTTGTCACGACAATAACGGGACGATATCCCCGATATCAGAACAATCGCAATTGTGCCTGGTGGTCGGAGATAAAAATTTGCAAGTCGTGCGGGAGAGGGGAAGAGATGAAGTTTAAAAAGGGTAAATTGCAGGGAGGAAGTTCAAGTTTTAGTGACTTTTTGGAGAGACTTAAAAGTTTCACTCCGCTTACAAATTAGTCCTTTTAGATTTTTAGTTTAATTAGGATGTTTTGTTTTATTCCAATTAAGTCTTTAAATCCATAATGAAACTTCCAATTGAGCCTCTAAGTCTTATTTCTTTTCAAATAAATCCTTTCATAAGAGTTGGAAAACACTCTAAAAATCATAAAAAGTAACTTTTATAACTATAATTATTATGTTTTATAATAATTTGTGTGAAATTTATAAATAATAACAATGAAAACGAATAATTTGACCATACCTTTTTAGATATTCTACCGCATTCAACTAAATCTCTACATCAAAATTACACTATAAAACCATCAAATTTTCATATTTATTCAATTAAGTCCTTAAACCATTTTGGAAAAATCCAACCCCAATTTAGGGATGGGTAAATCTTCATTTCAGCTATGACATCTTTTAGTTTTATTATTTTCGTATTTGATTTTTTTCTTAATTTAGAGTGTAAAGTTTATTTCTTATTCAATTTAATCATTTAATTTTAGTAATGTGTTACTGTAAGTGTTGGAAAGTACTCTAAAAATCATTAGAAGTAACTTTAAATAATTACAACTGTAATTATTGTTTTATACAATAAGTTTGTGCAAATTTAAAAAATAATGTATTATTGATTTGAAAAAAGAGTATTCTAAATATGCAAACTAGTTAATTATTGTACCGATTAACATAGGATTTGGTTGACCTATATACCATTAAATATGTTGTGACATTTAAAAGCCACTTTTAGATTTGTTAATTTAATCCTTGATTTTCTTTTAATTTAGAGTGTAAACTTAATTTTTCGTTCAATTTAGCCCATTAATTTCAATAATCTAACTTTTCATGTTTATAATTATAATTTTTATGTTATAAAATACCCTAAAAATTATTAAAAATAAGTCCTTATAATTATAATTATAATGTTTTTAGACAAGTTGTGCGAATTTAAAAAAAAAATCACGACCGCGGCACCCGCAGTAACCGCAATAGCATTCGTTATGTCCGCAACCGCGATAAACACGATAAAACCGAAAACGTAACCGCGAACGCTTTTTAAATCACTGCTATTGACAAGTACATCTCATTTCCTTTCTCTCTGCACATTCGCATATGGATGGCCAAGAAAGTACTCCGGCTCTGCTGCCACCGCCCCTTAAGTTCCTTTCGTCTTTCCAACTTCCCTTCCATCTTCCTCGTTGAACCTTCCTTTGGATACTCAGAATATTCTCCCCGATATTGATTGGGTCAGCGTCTTCTCTAGTCTCGGACAGGAGAATAGGCTGAGGAATGAAAGTGGTTCTTATAATATGATGTCTGAAAATGGAGGTGGTTATCAACAGGATGACAAAGGCAATAAGGTTTGCTCTCCAAACCTGGAGTGAAGACGGCATTTGGGACGATGGTTACAGGTGGAGAAAAGTACGGTAAAAAATCTGTCAAGAATAGCAAGCATATACCCAGGGTTTGTATCTCCTATGCATACGTTCCATGACATGCGTATTTATTCGTAAGTTGTAACTATATACGAAGCTAAGATCAAATATTGAAAATATTTAAATTGTTTTACATCAAAATTAAAGGAGGAATGACCCAAATATTGTCCTTCAATTTTTTTTCAATAATGTGGTCCTCCCAAGTTCATTTTCAAAAATATGATTGATTACTGTAGCAAGTCAGAAGTCGGATAGATCGCAGTTCGACTTCAAACAGTGACTTCCATTTAATATTAAAATAATAAACTCATATAGATTGCAGTCTGACTTCAAACAGTGTTTTTCACACATAGCGTGCATGGATCAATAGAGGACGACTGCAACCTCATTTTTAATATTTTCTAGTAAAGTATTGTTCAAAACGGGGTGAAAACAATTCGACTTCTGACTGCTACAGTAATCAACCATATTTCTGAAAATAAACTTGGGATGACCATATTGTTAGAAAAAAAATGGAGAACAATATTTGGGTCATTCCTCCAAAATTAAATATTTAAATCTAAAAATTAAGGGCAAAACCCTCTCCCAATATCTTAGTAGATCTGTATCCGTTCATAACACCACATTATTAACGTTTGATACGCTCACACATACATATACTCAGTAGCAGGTCTTAAATATATCATTTGAAGAATCTAATTAAATTTTAAAAATTTTAGAGGCGTACTTAATATTTACATAAATTTTGAGAGATTTAATGAAATGTTTTTTTAAATGCGAGGTTATAACTAAAACTTTTAAATTTTTAAAATAATATTACAATTATATTTATATGTACGAAGATAAAATGAACTAATATTATACAGGCTTAAACTAAAAAATAGCCCTCAAGCTATATTTTTTTTCTACTTTTAACCCTTAAACTATGATTTTGACAAAATAGGCCCTTAAACTATTTTTTTTGTCACATTAAGTCTATGGTTACAAAAATATCATTTTTAGGCTTTTCTAACATATATAAATATTTATGTTCTTTTTAAATTTTAAAATATCATCTATCAAAATAAGCTTCTAAACTATCATTTCTGGTCATTTTAAGTCCGATAGTTATTTAAGTCAAAATTATTTCGACTAATAAGATATTGATACATCATAAAAAATTTTAAACTATTTATAGTTTTGGAGACTAAAAAAAATAATATAGTTTAAGTACTTATTTTAACAAAAAAAATAACTTAAAAACTTAAAATGACAAAAAAAATAATAATTTAAAGATTTATTTTAATCAAATTATAATTTAAAAACAAAAACAAAACAAATATAATTTGATGGCTGTTTTTTTATTTTAAGACTATTATGCATGTCTACTTTGAACCAGCCTAGGCCTAGGTCGTGTCTGATCATTTCAAAGTCTAACGCCCTCCAGTTTGACCTTGGGCTTGGGATTACTAGCGCCTAAACTGGTACCAGCTTAGGCTGGGGAGAGGCTGTAATGGCCGGATTAGACATATGACATATCTGCACAAACACTACTGCTACCTACTACCCTCAGTTTTATAATTTATTGGGCACAACCCTCACATTTATATGAATTTATTTTCACAAGAATATATCAATTATATTTATATTCAATTCAATTTTAATTGATTCGATAATTTCATAATAAAAAAAATTCAATGATTTAAAGATTGAACTGAATTAAAAATCAATATTATATTAATCCGTACATTTAAAATATTCCGGTTCGAAAATAAATCAATTTGATATTGACCGATTCAAAAATTGATAGATCTGATTAACCCAACTTCAAAATTGACTGATATGATATTAATCTGACTTGATTTATCATAAAACCGAATTAAATATAAAGAAGATTCAATATGATCTGTATCAAACCTAAATTAAATATAATTCATACACAAAATAATCAAACCGAAATGATCTGACTCAAACTCAATAAGCTTACCACCTCTAAGAAAAATGTGTGATAAAATAATTCATTCGTTCATTCCAATTTAATTTATTTCATTATATCTTTTAAGGAAAAAAATCATATGCACCGACGGCGAAAGCGAAAAGTTTCCACAAGCGTCTTAGTTTTAATGTTTATGGACTCCAGTTAGAGTTAAGGTTTTAGGGTTTGTGTATAGGGGTTTAAAAATTATGGTTTATTGTTAGAATTTAGAGTTTAGGGTTATAATTTAAGTTTTAGCTGTTAGGGTTTAATTTTTAGGGTAATATGGTTAGGAATTTAGGTTTTAACCTATAAACCTTAATTTTTAACCATAAAACTTAAATTCTAACCATGTCCCCCCTAAATTCAACTCGTGCACTAAAAACTCTAAATATTAGACCCTAAACAAAATTCATAAACTCTAAAACTAAGGCGCTTGGGTAAACAAAGTTTTCGCAAGCGCTTGTGCATGTAATAATTATCCATCTTTAATTCTATATTAAAAAGGGCAATTATTCCATGTATCACTTTAGTTTTATGGGTTAGAGATTTTGTTTAGGGTATAGGTGTTTAGGGGTTTTACTGAGGACTTTGAAATTTAGGGGGTGTTGTTAGAATTTGTGTTTATGGTTAAAATTTAGGGTTCATAGGTTAAACGCTAAATCTTTAACCATATTACCCTAAATCATAACATGTAAACTCTAAATTATAATCATAAACTATTACAATTAAACTCATAAAACTTAAACCATAAACCAAATTTCTAAACTTTAAAATTAAAGCTTTTGTAAAAAAAATTGTTTTTATTGTTAGTTTATGGGATGTTTTTTTTTTAAATTATGCTCCTTACATTTTATTTATTTTGTCCATTGTTGACTTTTCACACAGTTTAAGAAAAAAATTGTGTAATAAATATGATGTAAAATAATTGAAACAACAATTTTATTCTTGAAAAGTTGAATTTTGTTTCGTTGAGAAACTAAAAAAAATGGTATAAAAGAAAATGTGCCTTATAAAAATTGTTAATTTTTTCAATAAATATTTTAAATAGAATAATTTTAAAATACAAAAAGAATATATTGAGTAACAGAAATATTATTTTTTTTGAAAAAATATATTATATTCTCTAAAAAAGCAAATCAACTTGGGAAAATGCCCACTTCCTTTGAAAGTGAACTCTCTCACAAAACGTGTGACATGTGTAAAGTAAGAGGATAAAACCAAAGCAGAGACCTCCATCCACGGCAACCTACGGCCTCTACACGTCTTTTACCATCCATCCTCTCGTACGTGTCTCCAGTAATCTGATCCAGCAATCCAATCCCAAATACACGTGGCACGACCCAGATGCCTCGTTCCCCCTATAAGAAACTGAAACTCAGACAGACACAGATTACATCCTCAGAACATACAACTAACCAGAAACCCTCTAGAAAAATCTACAACACTTTTTCAGTTCCTTCCTACGGAATGTCGCAGTTGGTGGACAAAGCCAAGAACTTCGTGGCCGAGAAGGTGGCCAACATAAAGAAGCCAGAAGCCGATGTTACCGACGTTGATCTCAAGCACGTGAGCCGTGAGAACATCGAGTATGGCGCCAAAGTCGCCGTGAACAACCCCTACAGCCATTCTATCCCCATTTGCGAGATCTCTTACACTTTCAAAAGTGCCGGAAGGTTCGATCATCCCTCTTTATCTTTATCTCTAGTTGGGGAACAGATCATGTGGACTTTTGTTCATTGATTTTGATTGTTTGTATGTTGTCGGCAACAGAGAGATAGCGTCGGGGACAATACCGGACCCGGGCTCGTTGAAAGGAAACGACACGACGATGCTGGACGTACCGATGAAGGTGCCGTACAACATATTGGTGAACTTGGCGAAGGATATCGGTGGGGATTGGGATATTGACTATGAATTGGGGGTGGGACTTACCATTGATCTTCCCATCTTAGGGAACTTCACTATCCCGCTTTCTAAGAAAGGAGAGACCAAGCTTCCTACTCTTAGCGATATATTCTGAATGAAATCAATTATTATGTCTCTCTACTTATGTTGTGACGTGTCGAAATATTATGTTGTTTATTGTAATATTGTGTACTTTGTCTTCTTCAGCTGTTTTCTTTTAATATTGTGTACTTTGTCTTGTTGCTGAACAGAATTCGTGATTATGCCAAGAAACTTCTACTTTTTTAGTTCACGTTCATGGCAGAAATTTTATGAGACATAATTTAACATCTCTAACAATATGAGCACAACTGTGCAAACGGAAAATCAAGGCCTGATTCCATTTTACAAATTCAAACTATTTTCCATAGGCCAATAGTTCAATACAGAGTTTAGGGGTTAAATTAAGTTTAAGTTTTGTAGTTTAGAATTGATGGGTTGTAGTTATAATATATAAATTAAGATAATTTAGGGTTTATATGTCAAAATTTAAATTTCTAATTATATTACACTAAATTTTAAATCCTAACTTTTAAACCTTAAACATATTAACTTTCTAACTCTGAAATAACTAACTTTTTTGTTTTCTAACTCTAAAATATAATAGTATCATAATGGGGGTTGAAGGGAATTGAGAGTTTGTATTTGGGTTCTTCAGTAAACGACAGAGGGAAAACAATAGGAGAGCAGATCCAAGAAAATGGGCTTCAAACAATGAAATGGATGAGCCCAATGGAATCAAGCGGAATGGCATATGCTATATGGAAGGAACCACGGTGACAGTAGCATTTCTCATAAGTTTTGGTTATAGGAACATATATACAGTATTTGGTTTCAACATTTTTATCTAATTTGATTTTTTTTTTTGCAGTTTTAAGGAGTCGTTCATATTTTTTTAATCTTTTAATAACGTATATATATTTTACAAGAATACGGATCTTTATTCGGATATCTTAGAATAAACAACTATTAGAATATGGACCTTTATTCGGACCTCTTAAAATGAATATTATTATATTTTTCACTGAAATCTGGTTAAATTCTCTAATTTGATATTTGAATTTTTTTGTTTAATTAAATATATGAATTTGATTAATTGTATAAAATGGATTTAAAGACTAAAGTGAAACTAAAATTCGAAATTTATAATTCTTCTGTCCCACTAATTTTATTAACTTTTAAAAAGTTAAATTTTTTAACTTTAATCACAATTATTTTAAATATTTAAATTAATAAATTTTATAAAATATATATTTTAATTTACTTGGTATAAAATTTTTAAAACATATTTTTTCATATTTTTACCAATAATATATTTAAAATAATAAATAATCAAAATTAAAAAAAAATTGACTTAAAAAAGTCAATACTAGACATTTTCAGTGGAAGGAGGTAATATATACTTTTTCCATTCAAGATATAACTTCGAAGTTAAGGTGCAGTATTTTGAGGTTTTAAGATTTGAGATTTAAGTTTAGATATAGAGGGTGGTTGGTTCATGAAATGTAACATTTTCTTTGAAAATAACATTTATTCTTGAGACATTATTAGGTGTGTTAGATTACTTTTGTTGTTTATATTATATTCAATGTTGTTTATATTATATTCGGTTGATAAAATATAAGATTATCTAATGATTTTTATAAAAATATTTATATAAATTCAAAAAGTTAGTGTTTAAATCAAAAGAAAAAATAAGTTTGAAAATCGGTTATGTACGAGAAAAATTTTAGCATCCTCGTAACATCCGAAAATTAATACCTTGTTAAATACATTTTGTAATTTGTAAATTATGAGTTCAAATCTATATATTTAAACATGACCGGAGTTGTGATGGCAGTGGGTGATGAATGAGGGTAATTTGATTTCTGCATATGACCGGAGTTCTGATGGCAGTGGTACAAGGCAGTCGGAGGAGCACCTGTAATTCTAATATGCAAAATCAAATTAGGACCAAAACAGAAAGTTTGTAAAAATGGGGGGAGTAGAATTTTTAAAATTGCTGGGACATTTTTATAATTTTCAAGAACGTCCCCTTTTGTATTTTTTTCTGTATTGTAATAATAACAGTAATAATTTATAGATGGATTTATATTTCATACATTGATAGTAAAAAAAAAGTTTTCACAAACACTTTAATTTTAGGGTTTAGGGATTTATTTTAGGGTTTGAAGTTTATAATTAAAATTTAGGATTTACATGTTAGAGTTTAAGGCTTAGGGCAATATGGTTAGGAATTTAAATTTTAATTTAGGTATAATTTTCCATCTAGAGGCTTGATTATGAACATGGTACCCTAAGTTGGTAAATGTCCAACTCCACATTGATGTTCTCTTAATCAAAAAGCCGGCTTCTACTCAGTTCTAACTTATGATAATACTGGATAGTTGCAAAAATCGTAATATTCGAAGATTTTTTAATTTTTTGGTATAATTATTAGTGTCTGATTCATTAATTAGTTAATCATCATCATATATAATAAATGCTCGGTATAAGACCGATCATCATAATTTAATTTACTCTATTCACAATATTAAAATTAAAATCTTTAATTTTATCTAAGGAATGTAATGTTTCATCTTTTAACACCGTAATTTTTTACTTTATTCTTGTCCATTATTTATCATGCAACTTCAATAAGTTTTTAACACGATTCGACTAGTTAATTCATATTTCTATTTTTAGTCTAAATGTGAAATATATGTTACCAGAAAATACGAAGATAATTTTTTAATATAGTACATGTTCTTTTTATTATTTATGTTCAAAATTCGTAACCCTCTCTTCTAATAATGTCAAGAAACAAGTATGATGACGATGAGGTTCATCAATTTGTCAATGCCATGGAATAATGTCCGTGGAATTCCAAACTTGTTTCAAGTGTTAGTATCACTAACATTTTGCCATAGCTGAAAAAATCATTGTAAAAACTAAAATATTTTATATTTATCATTTAACCCTTGAATTATATATGTTTTATGAATCCGATACCTACATTTTTTTTATCTCATTTCAGAAATAAATTATTATTTCATTTTATTTTATCCAAAATTATCTACACTTAATAAAAATATATCATGGGTCAAGCTCTTATCAACAACTTTATATATATATATATATATAAAATATAATATATGTTATACCTATTTATCTCTGTCATCAACTCCTCCATAACAGTAATTCGCGATATTTGTTTGCACAATATTTTTTCGCGTGCACTCATATAGACAAAGAATCTAAGAAATTCTCGAAGTACTTAGGATCAATCTTATCAAGAAATTACAACACCTTTGATAAGATAGTTGTTATGTCTACCCGACTCGTTATCTAACTCTAACTCTACTTACTGACATCTAAGCCTATATTTATGTATTGTTCACATCTTACAAAGTTTCGACTTGAGAGTCTCGTTAGGGCTCCTCTAATGTAATCGTGAGACGAGATCTAAAGGGATCACAACATGATTTCATCTTCCTCTCCTTTTACTCTAAAATCATCATTAACCACAGTTTTTCGTCCAAATTAAAATGGTTGACTTATTTAAATGCCGACGATCACCACCCTCATATTTTGTTCATCAACAATAAATTAAAACAAAAGCGATAGTTTAGATACCCAAATAAGATAGAAAAAAAAGATTTAGGACCAAAATACAAGTAAATCAAATTCAGGGTCAAAGAAAGAAAACTAAAGTCAACATACACCAGCTCCAAATCTTAGATAACAGACAAACATGAACAAACATGTTCAACAGTTGAAATCATTTTTTACATATACCTAAACTTCCCTCATAAGCATTATATACCATATCATTAGTCAAGTATTTAATATATACAATTATAAATGGATGATAAAAGCAAAATACTTCATTACAATAAGTGATACATTATGCATCCAAAATATGATGAAGGAATAACAATTCCAACTATTCGAATTATTATCATTTATAAATTTGAAATTTAGACCAATCCCAAAAACTTATTAAAGAACTACTACCAACCATTAGATTTTTGCCTTAATTTTTCTTATTCTTTTAACAAAGCAGCATAATCGACTGATAAAGCCTTAACTTTTTGCCTCAGATTCCTGAAGCTTCTTAATTTCTGTTCTACATCTTTCAATCTACAACCGAGAGAGAGAGAGAGACGGTTTAGTTATCATGCATGAAGATTGGAATAACAGAAATCAGAAATGCCACATCAACTAGTATAGTAGCATCCACAAGACTAAAGAACAAATAAAAATGCTTAAAAATAACTCACTCAAAAAGCACCCCAGAAAACTTATCACCAAAAGAGGTGCATGCAGCCCCAAAGTGGTTCAGATTCAATCTTAAGCCACTAGCTCTTCAAATATTATAGTATCGATCATAGTGCAAACCCGATTCAGTTTTTCTAACTCAGATAAGAAAATTACAATAGTAGAACGCATTAAACCGAGCTACTTGGGGTTCTAGTCTCCCGCACTTCACTCACTCCCCAAACAGTCGAGTGTAGACTAATTTAGAAAGCATTGAACAACCCACTGAATCAACTCAAAGCTACGTGAATAACAAACACCGAATACTGTTAGAAAAAAAATCAAGCTAGAACATTAAATGCAATAATACCTCGGAATCCAACGGCGAATCAATTCCATTTGCAACCGGAGGTGGGGAAACAGGATTTGAGTTGGCAAATCTACGAGAATTCCGTCTTTCGGAGACAGTCGAATGGTGCCCATTCTCCGAACTATAGATCTCGAGTTCGTGTCGTCGCCGTGTCCATCGAGCGCGATCTTATTCAAATTTCCTTTCAAATTAGCAGTCGATGTCCACATCTCTCAAAGATCCTGTAATCAATTTGTACAAAAAGAAAGAAGAGTTGCTACTGATAAAGATGAGTTGAGAGATTTTGAAAATAGTATTTGAGATTCCTTTGATGAACTTAGGACAAGAAGGAATGGTGGCGGGTAACGTGCCACAGCAGATGGAGGATTTAGAATTTGCAATTGCAGGTGGATTATCAGAAAGGGAAGCAATACAATCGGTTAATATAAAGTTAAAAAAATCGAATGTATTTTAACCAAAATATTTATTATGTAACTCTTTAGACTAAATTAGATAATATTTTAGATTAAAATAAAAAATATTATATTTTAAATAAAATAAGAAAAGAAAATTTTAATAGTAAAGTTTTTAGTTCTTTCTCTAATCTATGTATTATGATTAAGGATGGCGTTTATAGGGAATGAGTCAAGATTTGAGAGTAGGAGGGGACAAAACATAAAATTTAAAAAATAGTGAAATTCACAATTATTTTAATTTTTTTTAAAAAATATATAAAAAATCAAAGGTAAAAAAAATTCTCGCTATCGAGGGGGCAACAACCCCTCCCATCATCAATACAGCTTCGTTACCGGTGTTTATTATTGGGTACCTGCATTTGTTGGGTATCTAAAAAATTTGGGTATCTTATTTTTAGTTTTTTTTTTAAGTTTTAATTTTTAGTTAAATATTCTAGTTTTATTACGTTATATGTTATTTACTTTTAGCTTTTTGAAAAAGTACATAAACTATGCAAAGTGCGGACTATGCTGTTTGAATTCAAGTCACCTAAAAAAATTAACGGTATCCTTTAGTATCGAGACCATGTTCATAGATTCATAAATATTTAAACTATATAATAAATATTATAAAGTTCGGATGTTATAAACACCCTTATGTTTAGTAATATAAATATTTAAACTATGTAAATAAAAATTATAAAATCAAAATAAATAATAAATTTTAAAATTAGAGATTTAGTATAGTTTTAGAAAAAAAGACATTTGGGAAACTAGATAAAATCTTAATAAATTAGTTATTTTAAAATAAAAATATACACATTAAAAAGATTAACCAAATTTTTGGGTATTCGTTTGGTATTATTTTTGCGGTTTAGGTCCGACCCGTAAATCAATAATATTTAGTGGTCGGGTATCCGACTCAAGAGAAATAATTGAATATAAAAACACCCCTTTTTACTCCAAATTAACAAAGGAATGTTTCAAAATCTGATATTTTTTAACAGCTCAAATTATGATTATAGATATTCACTTCTTTTTTATTACCTTTACCGATAAATAACTACAGTAGACGTTTATCATTTACCATAGGCAAACATATAGCTACAGTTTTTATTAATATAAATAATTAATAATTAATTTAGAGTTTAAGTGGAATCGTTTGTAGTCCAACGGTTAGAATAATTGCCTTCCAAGCAATAGATCCCGGGTACGTCTCCCGGCAAATACTGTTAAATTTTTGGACTTTGCTCTGATCGATAAAAACTTGGTAAATAAATAAATATATCTAAAAAATATAAACATTGTAAACTTTTAATTAAAAACCTTTGTAGTCCAACGGTTAGGATAATTGCCTTTCAAGCAATAGACCTGGGTTCAACACTCATCAAACGCATCTTTAGATTTATAGACTTTGTTCTGTTTGACAAAAACAACTTGGTAAATAAATAAACATTGTAAATTTTTGTTTTCATTGACAAAAACAACTAGGTAAATAAATATTGTAGCAAAAAGCATTGTAGTCCAACGGTTAGGATAATTGCCTTCCAAGCAATAGACCCGGTTCAACTCCTGGGAAACGCAAAATCTTTACATTTTTTAGACTTTGCTCTGATTGACAAAAACATGTTAAATATATAAAAGAGAAAAACTTTAATACATAGTTTACAGACTTTTTAGTTTTAGAGGTTTGAGTATTAGGGTTTAGAATTTAAGGTTAGGGCTTGGGGTTTAGTTTTTTAGAGTTTAAATTTAATTTTGATATATAGTAGAATAGGCAGACTTGTGCCTGTGTATTAAATTTAAACTCTAGTTGAAGGCGTTTGTTGTCCAACGGTTATAGACCCTTGTTCGACTCCCGGCAAATGTAGTTAAAGTTTTGGATTTTTTTTATTGACAAAAAAAAATTCCTGAAGAAATGAACATTGTTAGCTGCTAATGAAGCATGTGTATCCGAGACCATAGAAGCATAAGAATAATGGGATGTAAATGGTAATTGGTTCTGCAGGAAGAAATGATACAATGTTTTCCAACTTTTTCATATTCTGCCTACTGGGGACTCGATCGTCAACCAACTAAAGGCCGTAGTCTCGGAAGCGCTCGATCTTCTTCTCGAGATCTGTTATATAATTGTTATGAATTAATACTGCATTCCCTTGGTTTGCTGCGCCCATGTCTTGTTCTTGAAGTATAATTCTCCGGATGGGAATGCTGTCTGGGGAAGCAGGTAAAGATCCACTTGCAGAAAGTATCAAACAAAGCATCACTTTCAGAAATATAAATAATCGATCACGAACCAGCGGTTTATGAATATGAGAGAGAGAAACAAGGCAATTTGGAATGGACCGGTAACGAAGGTTGTATCACGAACAGGCCGCCTGACAGTTTTCCTGTGACATATGCAAGGTAGTAGTACATGAATAGGCAAATGAAATTCCTACAGAACCTAAAGATGGAACTGAACATATATATTTCCATCAGCATTATGACGAATCAATTTTCCATCGTACCGAAAGAAACAATCTAAATCACATGATTGAGAACTAAATAAGTATCAAGGCAATTCAAGAAATAAGAAGTAGAAGAGAGACAGTGATATAATACAACCCTAAATTTGGTAATGACAAGAAGATGCAGAAACATACCGAACCAGCAGTTTTGTTTAGTGCCCAGTTGAAAGCAGGTTGATCATTTGCTTTCTTTGCTTTGGACCATGGCTGAGCTTGAAGCTCCTCGATCCATTTCTTCATTACAAGTTTTGCACCATCCGTCGGGCACAACAAAATCATGCAACTACATATATAAGCAAGACAATTATGGTGCCTTTTTTGAAGACGAACGACAAGGCTTCGGCCAAAGAATAGTCCCGCCGTTTGGAGAGAGAAGATGCCTTTTCCGAGTTAGAGAATATAGAATGGGGCATGCCTGACCAGGAAAAAATAATCCAAGGATTACCACATGAGAAAGGAGAATAATTAGGCTTGTTTTACTGAAGATAGAAATGGGATTTGAGATCGGATATGCAGAAGATGATAACGATTACCTTGAGGTAGATGAAACAGAACGATGACAGAGGAACGATTGGGGGGGGGGGGATTCTACGGCATAAACCTTACAAAATTATACAAAATGTTACCGGATCACATAACTCGTTACAATTTTATAACGTTTTTCTTTGAAATTTATCTCAAACTCACGAGAAACTTGACGATTGCCATAAAAAAAGTCAATGGTATCAAAATAGAATTCAAGAATCACTATGTTAGTATAAAGAAGAGTAAATAAAACAACATTTGGAGGATATGCTTGTTACATTGGTAGGGAAAATAACTGTTTATATATATATATAGCTCATCTCCAACCTCAACTACTTTGTCCTTAAAGGGCCATTGAATCCTCGTATCAAAATAGAATTCAAGAATCACTGCTACTAAAATATCATATACTTGCATGTCAAAATGTTGGAGCTGCAAAAGAAATAAAAATCCCAAAAATAAGTAACAAATAACAATAACAACAACAGTATTGTGTAGCCTACCTCCACCAATGGTTGCTTCGGGAAGTCGTTCGATTGAATACTTGTGCTGAGTGATGTACATGATCAGCACACCAGGAACCTGCCAATAAACAAGTATCATCCATCAGAGTTCAGCTCAAATGCAGTGCCAAAAGCAATGCCAACTTCACCGACTAATCATACCTTACGAATCCTTCACTTCAAATCCTGATCACATGTAGCAACAATAAAGCATTTGTGCTGTTTCCAATGAAACACATATTTAATAAAATTAACAATACGCAGAATTAATACACTTCGGATTTAAAGAAAACATAAATAAAGAAACAAAAGGAAAGGAACATAGTTATAAATTCAAAATAACGAAATGCAAGTTTTGTTTACATAATCCCGATCCAAACCTTTATTGAAAAAATAAATGAATGAAGCATGAAAAAACCTCATCCTTAGCCTGAGAAACTTTAGGAATACAGGTATAGACGACAAGTACAGCAAGCTTGAAGTTATCCCATACAAAACCAAATGAACAGATAACAGAGATCCCAAGATGTTATGGCAAACCATCCATAATAACCAATCTCATCACTAAAGTTTTCTTCAAATTAGACTATTGATTGCACAAACCACAAAGTACATGCAGATTCTTTGCGGACATCAATATAAATCCAGAAGTCACATCCTAAGAAGTCCATAGCTCCAAAGTAAGATGTACTCAAGATCATTTTTTATCTAAAATGGTTCATAGGCCGGTTACTATTGATTTGTTCTAACCATCCATGATGCAAAACTGCAGTGCATGCATTAAATAGTGTGTTTATAGGCCAAAACATCATGTAAACATTTCATGGAAACATATCAAATAAATCTAAAGTTTTTTTTTTCTTTTTTTGGATAGCCAATGCCCTACGGTGAGAAAGGAATGATGCTAGCACATAATTGCACACAAGGCAAAAAGTTCATGCCTGTGAAACTCTCTCAACAAGACAGTCATCAGCGTAAGTTCCTTTATGAATACACGGCAATCTTTCAAAACGAGGATCCTTAGCAATCCTGAAAGAGACAGAGAGTTGGAACGAATATTAGCTAATACAAGGAAAATACAAGTGGTGAAATACACAGAGATAGCCTTTGTCATTCTCTAAATAAAATTATATATTCAATAACAAAAGTTCAAAATAACTGTAAGATAAGTCACATATTGCAGTAGAAATTAATGAATCAACGTTCCATATATTAGGTGCACACACACACATATATAATATTTAGATGCATTTAGTTAGATAAGACCTACAAAGGGATATTGCAGAATAAAGGAATGGAGACTTTACCTCAGAGCCACCCGGTATTTTTGGCCCAACTTTTCAAGCTCAGCCATCACACAATCCGTGATGCACGGAGCGCCTTCAAATACAAAGAATATACAGATTCAGCAATGAACAAGGACCAAGAGTGTAACTAAAAATGACAGAATCAGCAATAAAGAAAATACACCATGTATATAAAAAAAAAATCAACTCCATAACTCACATTTTGCATACAAGCAGTCCATCATTTCCTTCTCCAAATCCAACTATCAAAGGGAAGAAAAAATGTTAAGAATTTCAGATGACAAAAAGATAAGGAATCATAAGTAAACGGCATGTGTATTAAATTAACATTACATTCTTTTTACTTTGCAAAAGGATTATAAACATTTAATAACACACCTAATTTTCTCATTATCATATCGAATTAAACACTACAACAAATACAAGACGGAAACACTTACTTTGTTCTGGATGGAGAAATTGATGAAGTTGGTATCAACCAAAACACGATAAGGCAGCCCCAAGGAGGTATTGTGTGTAAAGAAAAGGGCTGAAGAAACATTCGGCCTGGTTCAAATATCAATCAACAAAATTGGATAGGGATCAATAAAAGTATAAAATTTTTAAAATAAAAACATAATAACAAAAGGTAGAGAAGAATTAGAAAACATCATACAACAATAAAAGTAAACTTACACGTTTCTGGGGAGCTTTTCCTGGGTCAGGTCTTTCTTGTTAGGGTTCAAAACTTGGTCCTTGCAGCAGAAATTTTACATAAACTAGAGTCAATCCTCATGATTTGCAACATTAAATAAAGTATAAGGAAACAAAATAGGATTTGAAAGCTTGCTTTTTAATAGCTTTTTGGGTAACTATCTTCTTCATGCCAGCAAATTTAGGGGGCGTTTTGCTCTTCCCATGGCTGCGAATCAAAGCTAGTAAAAAAAAGCGCCACCAACCTCGAAGCCGAGCACCAACCCTTCGGAACAGTTTAGAGAATTTCCACAAAAAGAGGCTGAGAACTGAGAAAACTCCTGGGTCTTTCTTTGTTTATACTTCTATTGTTATAAACCCAAAGCCTTCACTGGCCGATTGCCTTAGTTTTGTGTGTGTGATTTGGATCTTCTATACACAATCAAGGCCTGCTTCGAGATTGGATTTGCATTCAACAAGCTTCAAAGGTCTGGGCTTTGACTCTTGGGCCTGGAAAAGAAGACAATTTTAATTTGATTATTTTGACTCAAATTTTATTTCATTCGATTCAAAAATAAATTAAATTTATTTGAAAGACAAAATATGGATAATGAATTTGATAAAGTTTAAAATTTTATCTCAACTCAATTCAATTGAATACTACCTCAACATCGATCGAGATTAGGGGTGAGTATTCTATCTAGACAAAAAATTTCGAGTTGATGTGTTTATAGCTCAAACTTTATTTGAAATTTTAAGAGCTTAAATTATGAAATTCGAATCAAATCAAATCAAAAATTTCAAATTCAAACTTAAAAACTAATCGACTAATTATTAAAATTTTGAATTATTCAAATTTTATTTTATAGTTTAAATTTAAAATTGATTTTTTTTTCAAATCAATTTTTTACATCAAATTAAATATAAAAAAATTAGTCGAATAAATATAAGGAGGAAGGGCTAGTTTCTTTCTCCCTCAGCATTGGCGCAGCGGCGGCAGTAGATCGCAGTTTGCACCAATAACAAGAAGGTTAAGAAGGCAGGTGTCGATTTGTAGGCAGCTTAGTTTATGAACAAATCAGCACGGACTACGACGTCCATTTTTTTGTCTGATTGATTCGAATCTGCTAAAGCAAACAAGAGCAGCCGATTCGTGAAGGCTGTGAAGTCTGGACAACCAATCAGATAATTTAATTCCTTTATTTCTTGTCTTTGTATTATGGATTGGTGTCTGGTCTACGGAAACTGTCGGCTGTCCTTTGGAAATCTCTGGATTTTGCCTCTGTTTTCGTATCTTTCTTTTCTACTTTTTTACTTGGAAACCTTTGGAAATCCAACTTCCCTTTCAACTGTTGTCTGAATTAAACTGGGTTTACGAATAAAAGTATTACACGAATGAATTGTGGAAGGAACTGGTAATGCTATGAAACGTTATGATGTTGCTCCATGACAATCCAACACTCGAAGAGACTTCCACTTATTAAGAAAAAGACGTCCACTTGACTTTGTGCTTGGTTTTTTTCTTCTAAACAATACTTGAGTTCTTTTGTTTTTACAATAACTTGAGTTCTGTTTGACTGGTATATATATATATATATATATATATATATATATATATATATATATATATATATATATATATATATATATATATATATATTCAACTTGAAAATTAATATATCTTAATTTTACGCTAATCAAGCGGCGAAGATTATAGATCAAACCAAGATAGAATCGAAGTTTGATTTAAATTTTGTCGATCTTGAAAAAAAATTAAGAAGAATAAAGAGATGGGTAAAGGGAACATGTTGGTACAAATTGCGTAACAACACGGTCACGGCGGTCAAGAAGAATGTCGACTATGAAAAAGAATAAAGGTAAAATATTATCTTAATTTCATAGATACGATCAAAATTGAGTGGCCAAATGCTTTATTTACCTCTTTTCAACCCCATCTTTCGTCCGTTACCTTGAAGGACCAAGCCATAATTTTTTTAGAGAGCAAAGTTAAATATATTTTTTAAAAACGTTAATTTTAATATCATCATCGTTTTATTTTAAAATTATATGATTTTTATTAGTACTATTAAAATTGGTTTAATAGTCAAAAAGGTACTCAACTTATACCTTTTTTCTAGTTTGGTGCCTAACTTTTTTTGGGCCACTTTGGTGCCTAACGTTTCATTCCGTAACTCAAATAAGGTTTATCCGTTAATGACCGTTAATAGTTTTTTGTTATCCATTAAAAATATGACACTTGGCCTATTTTATTTATTTAATTTTTGAATTTCTATACAAATATAAACTTCTTAAAACCCCCCCAAAGTTTTAATTTCTTTCAATCGAACCCTCAAATCACATCTCCCTCACCGTCCAGCATCCCCCCACACGCCGGCAGTTCACTGTTCACCACCCAAGCATCGTGTACCTCATCGTTCAACATTTCCCACCCTCTAGCCATCGATTAGAAGCCCAATCGGTCTCTTTTTCTTCATTGTTGGATGTTCGTCAATAGAGCAATCGATGGTTCATTCGCTGGTTTTTGATGACGAGATGACGGGGTTTTCAGTCGTGGAGAGAAACAAAGGCAAGGGTGGCCGGTTGTGGTTGAATCGGTGGTGGAAGTGGAGGAATTTATGGATTTAGGGTTCAGGTTTGGGGTTTTAGAGAAATTAAAGGTTTTGGGTTTTTTATAAAATTAAATATTTTTTGATTTTTAAAAATAAAAATGAAAGAAAATACCATAAATATACCACGTGTCGTATTTTTATTAGATAATGAAAAACTTTTAACGTCTGTCACGGAAAAACCTAATTTGAGTTACAAAATGAAATGTTGGGCCCAAAATGGCCCAAAAAAACGTTAGGCACCAAACTAGAAAAATATAGGTTGGGCAACTTTTTTACTATTAAGCCATTTTCCAGTTTGGTGCCTAACTTTTTTTTTTCCGGGCACTTTGGTGTTTAATGTTTCATTCCATAACTCAAATCAGGTTTTTCCGTGACGTACGTTAAAAATTTTCCATTATCCAATAAAAATGCAACACGTTGCATATTCTGGTATTTTCTTAAATTTTTATTTTTTAAAAAATAAAAAATCTTTAATTTTATAAAAAACTTAAAATCTTTAATTTCTCTAAAACCCCAAATCCTAAATCCCTAAATTCCTCCCCTCCCACCACCGATTCAACCACCACTAGTCACCATTGTCTTCCTCGACCCCCACGACTAAAAGCTCCATCATCCCGTCGTCAAAAAATGCGAATGAATCATCGATTGCTTCGTCGATGAACATCCAAAAATGAAGAAAAAAAAGACCGATTGAGCTTCTAACCAATGGCTAGAGGGTGGGGAATGTTGAAAGGTGAGGTATCCGACACTTGGGTGGTGAACGATGAACCGCCGACGTGTAGGGATGCCAAACGGTAAATGAAATGTGATTTGGGGGTTTGATTGAAAGAAATTAAAAATCTGGGGATCTAAAAAGTTCATATTTTAAAGAAATTCAATAAATAAATAAATAAATAAAGCAAGTCACGTGTCATGTTATAATTGAATAACGAAAAACTTTTAACGGTCGTAGATGGAAAAACTTGATTGGAGTTACGAAATGAAACGTTAGATACCAAACTAAAAATGTAACGCCCCGATTTTGGGCCTAGAGGTTTTGTGGCTTGTTAGACGGTCCAGTGGACCAGGTTAGGGATTCGAGTCAAATTCGGAAGTAAATATTTTTTGGTAAGATAAAAATATGGAAAAATGGTTAAAATCATATTTTAATATATGGTTAATATTAGTGAAAGCAATTTTTGAAAATGGGTTTTGAAAGGGTGACATTTTGGTAAGTGACCAAAATGTAATTTTTGTAAACTATTTTTAAAGGTGACTAAAATGAAAAGGGTCAAATTCTTAGAATCCTTAAGGAGCTATATTACCATGTTTTGGCTGATGGTTTCTCCCTCCAATTAAGGTATTTACACATGTGTTTTAAAGATAATTAAAAGAGTTTTGTTATTAAAAAGTTAGTTATTGGATTAAAAGAAATTTCACGTAACTTTTCTCTCAACTTTTTCTCTCCACTTCTTTTCTGCCAAACACTCATATTTTCATCAAATCACAGAGGTGAGAGAGTTGTTTTCTTAATTTCTTGATTTGTAAATGATTCTTTATCTTTGCTTTACAAAACCTTATTGAAATCTTGTGTTTTCCTAGCTTTAATCAACCAATTGAGGGAGAAATCACACAATAGAGGTAAGGTTCATTTTCTCCTCTATTGAATGGTTCTTTATTGATGTTCCCAAGTATTTGATCATTGATTTATGTTTTATAAACTAATTTTGTGTTTTTATATTGGTTAATTGATTTAATTAGGTAAACTTGATGAAATAGTGAAAGATCCAAATTGGATCTATTTTCCAATGTTGAGGATTGATTTTAAACATATTTTGGATGTATTATATTGTTGTTAAGTTGATTTTAACAATAGAATCCTGAAACTCTTGACTCCCTAGTTGATAAGGTAGTTAGTTTTGTGTTTTAGTGAAGTTGTGGTGGCTGTGTAGTTGCTGGAAGTATTTGGATGAATTAATCATATTTTTAATTGTTAGTTGATGTTTATGGAAGTGTTAGATTGTTAGATTGTGGCTGGGTTGTGTTTGGAAAGGATTAGATGATGATTTTGGTTGTTGTAATTGGGTAATCGTGAGAGGATTGTGGAAGTCCGTGAGGATTTGTAGTTGCAGTGTTTTGAATGCATTGATATGCATTAATCCTCTGTTGTAATGTGGTTAAAATAGGGGAGGTTGATCCGGAAGTGATCGGTGAAGCTTTGGAGGCTTCGAACGCTTGTTTTTTCGTTGGCAATTTGAGGTTTCACGTATCGATGAGTGAGAACGTGGATTCCAGTTTTGGAATGTTTAAAAGTGGTGTGTGGAAGTTTAAACTGAGCTTGAAATGTTGGTTTAAACTCAGAAGTAAGTATAATGTGGTTTTCTCTCTCGGTCGTGCTAGAATGAAATAGTTTTATGCACTTGTTTTTATTTACATTGTACTACTGTTTAAGCATGTTTTAAAAGTATGTGAGATACTGTTTTGAGCATGTTATGCTGAATGATGCACATGGTAAGTGATCCTTGTAAGTATATGGTTTATACTTGTGGTTGAAACATGGTTTGTTGCTTTGGAAAATGCTTGGAAAAACAGTGAGGTAAATCGTAAATGGTTAATTATATTGGCAAGTGATGTGGTTTAAATTTTTTTATCGGATATAGTTGGCCGGCCATAGGATTGATAGTGCAATATAATAAGTCACCTTGGATGTTGAGGGGTTTTGAATTGGTGTATCGAAAACTCCATCCAAGTACCCTAACGGTCGAGGGGTTATATGGTACCGTAAACTCTCGTTAGTGGATTAAGCATCTAACTGATGAAAATGGTTGGTGTCCCTGCGGGTTTAAAGTGTACCCGATTATTAATGTACCGTGATTGTGATTGTATCTCTATTCCAATTGAGATGGCTTGAAGTGTTGCAAGAACACTTGCTTGAATCCGTGTATCCGATGAATTATTTTGGTAAAAGAACTTGGTTATGATCACTTGTAAGCCAATATAATTGTTAATGTATCATTGAAAGATTTATGTTTTATAATGTGATTTATACATGTTTACTCTTTAAGCTTTGTATATGGTTGTTATGCATGGGAATGCATCATCACACTTGTTTTAAACTGTTGAAAGATTGAAGGAATCTTTAAAACGAGCTCCAGTCTTGGTTCAACCTGAATCAGAAAAAGAGTTCGTTGTTTATAGTGATGCGTCTTATGTTGGGCTTGGCTGTGTGACGATGCAGGAGGGCAAGGTAGTTGTGTATGCATCCAGGCAGTTGAAAATTCATGAACGTAATTACCCTACTCATGATCTTGAGCTTGCCACAGTTGTGTTTGCCTTAAAAATCTGGAGGCATTACCTTTATGGCGAAAAGTGTGTGGTTTATACGGATCATAAAAGCCTAAAGTATCTAATGTCACAGAAGGAGTTGAATCTTAGGCAACGAAGATGGTTGGAGTTGCTTAAGGATTATGATCTGTCTATCGAATATCATCCGGGTAAAGCCAATGTGGTGGCTGATGCTTTGAGTATAAAAACTGCTTTGGAGTTACGAGTTATGTTTGCTCGGTTAAGTGTGACATGTGACAGTGCGTTGATAGTTGAGTTACAAGTAAAACTGTCCTTGTCATAGTTGATTAAGGAGAAGCAACCGTATGATGAGAGTTTGGTACCTCATGTAAAGGATATCATAGATGGAAATTCTACGGATTTTCATTTTAATGATGATGGAGTGTTGTGTTTTAGAGGTCAGATTGTGGTGCCAGAAGATGAGGAGTTGAGGCGTACTATTCTGAACGAGGCGTATGCTAGTCCTTTTGTTATGCATCCCGGTAGTACTAAGATGTATCGTGGTTTGAAGGAAGAGTACTATTGGGTTGGTTTGAAGAAGGATGTGGCTGAGTTTGTAGCAGGATGTATGGTGTGTCAGCGGGTGAAAGCTGAGCACCTTTTCTTTCCGGGTTGTTGCAACCTTTGAGGATACCATAATGGAAGTGGGAAATAATCACCATAGATTTTTTGTCCGGGTTACCTTTGACACTGACCAAAAAGGATTCTATTTGGGTGATTGTTGATCGATTTACGAAGTGTGCATATTTTGTGCTTGTGCATACGACGTATACCTTAGATAAGTTGACCGATCTGTATATCTCTGAGATTGTGCGTTTGCACGGGGTGCCCAAATTTATAGTTTTGGATAAAGATTCACGCTTTACAGCAAGATTTTGGGTGAGTTTGCATCGTGCTTTGGGAACTCGGCTAAATTTAGTACTTCTTATCATCCTCAGGTGGATGGTCAGTTGAAGCGTGTGATTCAGGTCTTGTAAGATATGTTGAGATGTTGTATCATTGACTTCCAGAGAACGTGGGAAAAGTTGTTGCCTTTGGTAGAGTTTGCTTATAATAACAGTTATCAGGCTAGTATACAGATGGCACCGTACGAGGCATTGTATGGTAGGAAGTGTCGTACACTATTGTGTTGGGCTAAGGTTGGGGAAAAGCATGTTTCCAAGCCTGATGTTTTGAAAGGCATAAATGAAAAAGTGAAGTTGATATGTGAGCACTTGAGAGCAGTTGCAGATCGTCAGAAATCCTACGTAGATTTGAGGCGTAAAGATATAGAGTATGCTATTGGTGACCGAGTGTTCTTGAAGGTGTAGCCTTGGAAAAAGGTGACGCGCTTTGGGCGAAAAAGAAAGCTTAGCCTAAGGTTTATTGGACCATACGAGGTTGTTAAGCGTGTGGGTCCTGTTACTTATCGATTGAAGTTACCCCATAAGTTGGAGAGGATTCATGATGTGTTTCACGTTTCGATGTTGCGGAGGTATCGGTCAGATCCATCGCATGTTATGTCGGTGGAGGATATTGAGTAGAGGCCAGATCTATCCTATGATGAGAAACCGGTGGAGGTTCTCGACACCAGCAGAAAGGTTGTGCGTGGTAAGACGGTCGAGCTTGTTAAGGTGTTGTAGAGGCACCACGAGGTTGAGGATGCCACGTGGGAACGCAAGTCAAAGATGCTGGAGCAGTTTTCGCATCTGTTTCTCTAGGTCAAATTTTGAGGACGGAATTTCTTAAGTGGGGGAGAGTTGTAATGCCCCGATTTTGGGCTTAGCAGTTTTGTGGCTTTTTAGATGGTCCGGTGGATCAGGTTAGAGATTCGAGTCGGATTCGGGAGTAAATATTTTTCGATAAGATAAAAATATGGAAAATGGTTAAAAATCATATTTTAATATATGGTTAATATTGGTGAAAGTAATTTTGGAAAATGGGTTTTGCAAGGGTGAAATTTTGGTAAGTGACCAAAATGTAATTTTTGTAAACTATTTTTAAAGGTGACTAAAATGAAAAAGGTCAAATTCTTAGAATCCTTAAGGAGCTATATTACCATGTTTTGGCTAATGTTTTCTCCCTCCAATTAAGATATTTTCACATGCGTTTCAAAGATAATTAAAAGAGTTTTGTTATTAAAAAGTTAGTTATTGGATTAAAAGAAATTTCACGTAACTTTTCTCTCAACTTTTTTTTCCAAACACTCTTATTTTCATCAAACCATAGAGGCAAGAGACTTGTTTTCTTAATTTACTGATTTGTAAATGATTCTTTATCTTTGATTTACAAAACCTTATTGAAATCTTGTGTTTTCCTAGCTTTAATCAACCAATTGAGGGAGAAATCACACAATAAAGGTAAGGTTCATTTTCTCCTCTATTGAATGGTTCTTTATTGATATTCCCAAGTATTTGACCATTGATTTATGTTTTATAAACTGATTTTGTGTTTTTATATTTGTTAATTGATTTAATTGGGTAAACTTGATGAAATAGTGAAAGATTTGAATTGGATCTGTTTTCCAGTGTTGAGGATTGATTTTAAAAATATTTTGGATGTATTATATTGTTGTTAAGTTTATTTTAACTATAAAATCCTGAAACTTTTGAATCCCTAGTTTATATGGTAGTTAGTTTTGTGTTTTAGTGGAGTTGTGGTGGCTGTGTAGTTGCTGGAATTATTTGGATGAATTAATCCAATTTTTAAGTGTTATTTGATGTTTATGGAAGTGTTAGATTGTTAGATTGTGGCTGGGTTGTGTTTGCAAAGGATTAGATGACGATTTCGGTTCTTGTGATTGGGTAATCGTGAAAGGATTGTGGAAGTCCTTGAGGATTTGTACTTGTAGTGTTTTGAATGCATTGAGATGCATTAATCTTCTTTTTTAATGTGGTTAAAATAGGGAAGGTCGATCCGGAAGTGATCAGTGAAGTTTTGGGGGCTTCAGACGCTTGATTACGCATCGACGAATCGAGGTTTCGTGTATCGGTGAGTGAGAACGTGGATTTCAGCTTTGGAATGTTTTAAAAGTGGTATGTAGGAGTTTAAACTGAGCTTGAAACGCTGGTTTAAACTCAGAAGTAAGTATAACGTGGTTTTCTCTCTCGGTCGTGCTAGAATAAAATGGTTTTATACACTTGTTTTAAACTCAGAAGTAAGTATAACGTGGTTTAAACTGTTTAAACATGTTTTAAAAGTACGTGAGCTATTGTTTTGAGCATGTAATGCTGAATGATGCACATGGTAAGTGATCCTTGTAAGTATATGGTTTATACTTGTGGTTAAAGCATGGTTTGTTGCTTTGGAAAATGGTTGGGTTTAATGCTTGGAAAAACAATAAGGTAAATGGTAAATGGTTAATGGTTAATTATATTGGCAAGTGACGTGATTTAAAAATTATTATCGGATATAGTTGGCCGTCCATAGGATTGATAGTGCACTATAATAAGTCACATTGGATGTTGAGGGGTTTTGAATTAGTACCCAAAACTCTATCCAAGTACCCTAACGGTCGAGGGGCTATATGGTACTGTAAACTCTCGTTAGTGGATTAAGTATCTAACCGATGAAAGGGGTTGGTGTCCCTGCGGGTTGAAATTGTACCCAGTTGTTATTGTACCGCGATTGTGATTGTATTGCTATTCTAGTTGAGATGGCTTGAAGTGTTGAGAGGATACTTGTTTGAATTCGTGTATCCGATTAATTATTTGGGTAAAAGAACTTGGTTATGATCACTTGTAAGCCAATATAGTTGTTAATGTATCATTGAAATGTTTATGTTGTATAATGTGATTTATACATGTTTACTCTTTAAGCTTTGCATATGGTTGTTATGCATGGAAAGCTTAAATTGAGGTTTAGCAATGGGATTTGTTGTTGGTTAATGATACATGTTGCATATGATTTAATATGCTGGATTTTAAAGATGTTAAGTGCATGGTTTTCTAGGCATAATAATGTTTTAAATGATGTTTAAAGGATGATTGAAATGGGATTTCAATGTGTTGTAGAAAAATGGTTTTAATGCATTGTTGGTGTGTTGTTTTTGAGCACTCCGCCTAATGTGCTTACGCTCTCTTTTTCCATTAATGCAGAGAATTAAAGGCTCAGAAGGCAGCAGGAAGCAAGGGATCACAACAAGACTTGGTAACCAAAGTATGTTTTTGGATTAGACTATAAGTAATAAGGGCAATAGGGGTTCCGTTGTTGTCTTGGGAGATGTTTTGTTAATCTCCCAGTTTAAGCAAGTTTGATTTGTTGCTCTTGGTTTGTAAATGGCCATTAATTATCGTTTGTGGTGATGGTTTGAAGTTTCATGCTTTGCTTGATTAGTTCTCTAGGAAGCATGCTCCGAGATTTACAATTGAAGTATGATGCCTTGTGTTGATGTTGAAACTAGTTTGTTTTGGTGTGGTTTGATCCTTGAATATGTTAGATGTGTGTTAGGGGCATGTTAGGATGTTTTGGTACGGTCAAGAGCATGTTAAACTAGCAAAAATGGACATTTCAGTACGAGTGTTCCTGTTTCGGTACGAGTAAGCCATTCTAGGCTTAGCGTACCGGTATGCGGGCAACTATTCTGGTACGGATCTAGGCAAATTTGGCCAGTGTTTTGATACTCGGGTAGGCGTTTCGATACACGGGGGTGTATCTGAATGGGTTTTGGCTACTGGAACTCTGGGGTTTTGTAATAATGAAGGCGTATCGAAACAACCTTGTATGTACCGTTACGGTGGTAGTTAATGTAACACCCCGATCCCGTCCCAGATCCGGAGCATCACATTCGGGTCACCCAAAACCGACCCATCAAAATTTATCGTTTAAAACCACAAGTTGGCAATTCTCAAAACGATACATTTCCATAAAATCCACGTAGATAAAGAAATTAAAAGGGTTTACAAAATATAAGTTCCAAATAAAATACACCGTTTGACCAAATAACAGTAAATCAAAATAAGATAAAGACTCGTATGTGGTAAGTTCCTATGAATACAACCAGTCCTAACTAAACATGTAATATCCCAATTTTTTTCCAGTGACCAAAATGTAAACTTTAAAAGTTTTGTGGCTAAAGTATAAACTTTGGAAAAGTTATGGATCAAAGTGTAATTTTTAGAAAGTTATGTATTTTAACCCCTTAAATGAATAGTTTGCCCCCAAGAATGGCGTTTCTGTGTCACCTAGATTTTTCTTACGGAGTTTGTATTAATGGCTATAAAGCGATAAAGTTCAGAAAAATATTCTGATAATCGGGTCGAGCTAAAATTTCAGAAATAGTTCCATGGACCTTAGAAGAGTCATAAAATATCATTTTATGGATATTTGGATGTTAAAAAGGTCAAAAAATTTTAAATCGATTGAAATGACATAGAATGGCAATTTTGTGAATAAGTTGATCGGTAAAGGGCATTTTGGTCATTTCGCCCAAAAGGGACATGGAAGGAATTTTGATATTTCTTTTATTGATGAATAGTGGCTGATTAGAATCCAACTAAGTCTAGTTGGAATGTTACAAAATGACAAATTAGAAATATAGATCTAGTTGGAGGGTATTTTTGGAAAGTGGAATTTATTGAACTAAAAATTCATTTTTTTATAATACAAGTGTCTTAAATACATGAAATATGAAGGAATTATCAGAAAATACCCTCCAAAACCGTGTTGAAGATAAAAAGAAGAGAAAATTTTACAATCTCAGTTTTCAGGTAATCTTTCGAACTACAAAGTTTTCCTACTCTTCGAGCTCTATCTTTTGATGTAAATAATTCATAGAATACTTGCTTCGTTAACAAGATTTGATATGATGAAGAAATTAGGGTTTATGAATAAATTGGGGCTTTTATGATTTTATGAATCCATGGTTGATTTTACGTTAGAATCTGGTTATTGAGTTGGGATTTAAACCCTACATATTTCTGTTTGTATATAGAAGATTAAGGTTTATGTATTCAAGTCTAACTTAGGGTTTGTGATGTTGAATTAATGATCTAGTAAGCTTGATTTGTTGTTTGAAAGCAAAACCCTAAGTTAAATACATATGGACCATTTCAGAAAGCTTCAAAATTAAGGGACCAGATCTGATTTTTATGAATTTGATGTGTATCTATATTATTAATGATGTTAGAGACATGAAAATGAAGTTAGAATGCTAAACCGATGATTAATCGCATTAGTGATCATTTTGACAACTTGTCAAACTTGAATGGTCTATTCGGCAAAGAGGATATGTAGAAGGAGTAAATCTGATTTTTAGTTAAAATGATGGAATTAAGTTAGTAATGTTGATTTGAGGACTAATTTGCAAAGTTAAGAAGCTTGAATCCTTATATTGAAAATTTGGTGACCATTTTGACAAATTAAGAGAAATTAGAGGAGTAAATGTTTAAGCTTATTTTAATAAAGGATGTAAAGAGAACATATAAATACAAGCTTTATTCTAGCCATTTGAAGTAAAGTGATGGGACTAAATTGACAAGTAGAGAAATAAAAAGTTGGTGTAAATTAAAAGTTATTCATGGGAAGTTATGTTGGGAATTTGAATTTGGCAGTAAGTTTTAAAATTCGCCATAAATTCTAAAAATAAGGTTAGATGATGAATTTTATACCGTTGTAAAGATTTATTAGTCTAGTTTTGTTTCCAACAAACAAAAATCGATTTCAAATTTTGAGTTAAAAGATATGAATTTTTAATCGAATGAAAGTCAGAAAAATTAAAGAGCAGTTTCTACCTGGACAACTTTGTGACGTGAATGTAAATAATTTTTATACTTTTTATAGATTTTATTAATTTATGTGACTTATACCGTTAGAACCATTATCGAATCTAGTTTCTACAGCATAAAGGAAATTAAGATCCAGTATGTATTCTGCCCTGTATAAGTAAATCTTTAGAGGTAGCACAAGCTGTCAGAAAATAGAATTTGAAACATTTTGTATTTAAATGTTAGTTAGCAAGCTCGGAAGAATTATTGGAAGTTCAAATTGGTCACTAAAGATCATAATGAGCTTTTGAACAGTACAGGGAAGAAAGGAAAATATTTGAAAATTTTATATTCGAATAATTATATTAGACATCATGTTTAAGGTATTGTTAGATTTGAATCTAACAAATATTTTATTTTATTCACGTGATTAATGAAGTAAAGTCCGAATCAAAGAATGTTCGAGGTACTATGAAAGAAATGATCGAACTAGGACTTAGTGAGGCATTGTGTTAAGTGGCCAAAGAAATCAGATTTGATGAGCAACTTGATTGAAATAGATGAGTTGTAGCAAATTCATTTGCGAGTATAGCCCCCTGGAGCGAAGCGTAGTTTTAGGAATTCACTTGCCAAAGGGACCGAGTTAATGGCACCAACAAGAATGGATGATAGCCAAACGGCAACGACTGCCCCGCCACCATAAAGAAGAACTGTTGACTTGTTCTCAACTTTATCCCACCGGTAAACATGGGAAGAAAATTAAGTCAGTTCAGCACTAAGCATCCTTTAAAGCAAGATCTCAAATTCTTGTCCTTTTACAAAAGAAGCCGGCCTACACTAGGGTTGAGGATATAGAAGGGGTTTGAGATGTTCCTTCCAATTTGAATTAGAGCTACAAGATGCAGCCTTTTTAAGGCCGTTGCATGAACCAGTCGGATTATACGCTTGGTTACGAATTTGATTAGCTAGAAGGTATGAAGACCGAAGTCGTTAATAGTACGGTAGTAAGGCCGTGTTCTCACATTTTCCTTCAAGTCAGTGAAAAGCTCCCCGGTATCAACAGAGGTCTCATCTGAGGCTTTTGCCTGGAACAGAGAAAACCTCTTGGATCCTGTTTTAGGAATCAAAAAGTGGGAAGCCATTAAAACAATAAGCAAAGGCATACATGTCCCACAGATTTCAAGAAATGCACATAATCTCAGCGTATGAAAGAAAGACTGAGACAACAAAAACAGAACAATTTGTAAAGCATTTATCTAAACTTCTCTCTATAAGCAATTTCTGAATATGCATTTTACAAGGTCATTTTCCAAATATAACAGTGAAAAAGAGATTGTTTGAGACTTGGAACACTCATTCTATCCCAATGTTTGCTCTATTTCATATATTGAAACTCATGTCCAATTTCCGGGCTACAAGACGTAAAAAACAACTATTTCTTTAAATTAAGGCTTAACTCTCAAATAAGTTCTTAAACTATACATTTTTCTTTGTTTTAGGCCGATTATGCATTTAACGTTTTCTTCCGTGATCCAAATATGCGCCTCTCCATAACGGACGTCAATTTTCTGTTGTTATCCAGTGAAAATCGTACACATGGCAGTATTAAATATTTTTTGAATTTTTTTAATAAATCAGAATTTTTAAAAGGAAAAAACTTTGATATACGGTCCGTATAAACTTTAGTTTACACGTACCTTTTAGTTTTAGGGGTTAGAATTTTAGTTTAAGGTTTAGAGTTTAGGGGTTTAGGTTGTATGGTTTAGAATTTAAGATTAGTGTTCAGAATTTGTGCATAGGGTTTAAGGTTTAGGTTTAGTTTTTTAGGGTTAGGAATTTAGGATTTGGGTTTTTATAGTGTAAATACACTGGCCTGTGTAAAATTAATTTACACAACTTGTGTATCAGAGTTTTACCTTTTTTAAAATATCCTAAAATTTTTAAATAGTCCTAAAATAGTCCACAAATCTTTAAACCCAATCTGACCACTTTCACCGGCGTTGGTCGTGTTTCTAGCCACGGAATGAAGCGTCCTTCCCTCTTCAAACGACTCACACACTGTTTATTGTCTGTTATGCCGTTGTTCGTCATGAATCATTCAAATGAACTATTTGACGTTTCGTACGACGTCGGTCAATTTTTCGGAGAAAAAGTAATAGGTAAATGGTCATGATGGTCCGACGACAAATGTGATGAACGACAACGTGGCAATCGACGGCGAAATCAAGTCAAATAGAAATTTGGGTTTTGGGTATTAGGAATTTCAAAATTTGATGTTATTTTGTTTTATTAATTTTTATTTATTTTTAAATACAATTTTAAAATTTTAAGAAGGTGACAAGTGTTAGATAACAAAAATTAACGGTAAAAATTAACGGACAATAATAGTTAGACACCTATTTGAGTAAGTTGAAAATTTTAGATACTTATTTGGCCCAAAATAAAGTTTAAACGATTAACTGAAAAAAAATGTATAATTTGAGTACTTATTTCACCGTTAAGCCTGAAAAAAAAAAAACTTAAATTTTCAAGTACGGTTAGAAGAACATAATAAGAAGGTAAAAAAAACTTATTAAATAAGTATTGAAATGAATGTACACTTATGCAAGTGAAACGAGTGAATCTAACAGCAGATTACCTGGAATTAGCTTAACGGAAGAGGAAAAGGAAACGGTGGAAACACGAGGGGGAAGGGGCGGCAACGCACTGCAGCGGGTAGTTCTAACGGCGGTCCGTAAACGCGGGACCAAAACGGCGGTGGCCACCATGGAGGAGGACGATGATGCAGTTGCCGCCATTTCTAAAAATTAATTTTGCGGTATTTTCAAATATGTGTGGCCGCTGCAACGCTAGAAATCCTATCTTTGGCGATAAAGGAACAACCTAATGCAGTTGCTGTGCTAAAAACAGTGATGTGGACGAAGGACACGTGGACAAGGTCAGGATTATGATCGGTTGGTTCCCTATATGCAAATCCACGTTTGAGGTCTCGGGTAGTTGTACCGTAAAGCTGTTACGGTGCAGCTAAATTGAGATAAATTTTTATGTAAATTTTTATTCAGTTAGTAAGTTTTTGTACACAAATTTTATTTATTGTAAATTTACATAAATTATTACATAATTGATAAGAATTTATTTAGTTATATAAATTTTATCAGTTAATAAAATTTTAATTTTATTTAAATTATTATTCAGTATTATATAAATTATTTTATGTTGATTGCATTTTAAGTTTTAACCGCACTCTCAAATTGTCGCACCTTAGCCTTTCCCTTAAGGTCTCTCTCTTCACTGATTTCCATTTTTTCTTTCCCTCATTTTATATGTAAAAGGGTTAATGTACATTTTATCCCTGACTTTATCTTTGATATGATATTTGATCCCTTGCATTTTTTTTGGTAAATTTAGCCTTAGACTGTCTTTGAGCCGTAATTTAATCCCTACTTATTTTTTACAGTTTTAAAATAATGATATAATGTTATTTACAAATAAAATTTTATCTAAAGGGTTAAGATTTATATTAAAAAAATAGGAACCAAATTGTATATCAAAATCAAATTCATGGCCAAATTATAGTCAAAGTCAAAATCATGGGTCAAAAGGCACATTAAACCTATATAAAAGAAAAAGTTAAGATTCATTTTAATTGTGTTCGTGAGTTTGAATTCGTTAAATGATTTTTTAATGTAATTTTAAAATTTTGATTTTTTAATATAATTAATTTAATAAAAAAACTCAATTCAATGAATATATATGTGAAATTATAAAAATAAATATGGAAAATATTAAATTTAGTTTTAAAATACAAAAATCTTAAACTCATTTTTATTTTAAATCATTTATTAACTATACTTTAATATATACATATGCAGCTGTAGCGATGTCCCTCTCGTTAAAAAATATTTTGTATTTTGTTTTGTTTTAAAAATAACGCCTTCCGTGAGATTTTGTAAAAACCGTATTTTATTTACTAAAATGGAGTCACCACCGGCCACTTATGTAGGCCGGACACCATAAAAACCAGAGGTTTTGAAAACTTTGGGTTCGGGGGTCGGTTACGGATGAGGAAGGATTAACACCCTCACACCGCCCAAAATTGATACTTTAATAATTATTGATTTATTAATATTAGACTTTCCGAATTAAAGTGATGATTAAATTAAAATTTGATTATAAGTGCGAGTAAATTTTAAAAGCCTCGTTATCCGAGAGTAAACGCCCAACCACCATTACTACGCCTGATACTGGCCTCATTTACGCTCGGACAAAAGGGCACCGCATTGACAAAATATATATCTGTTATGCAAAATTTAAAAAAAACATGGCAAATATAAATAAATACATTGCAATAAAAATATAAATAAATACTAACATAATAAAATACTAATCTAGCATAAATAAAATACTAATCTAAAACATACATACATAAATATTAATCTAACTCATAAATAAAAACAAATCTAACATAAATAAAATGCTAACATTCATAAATATTAATATAACACATAAATAAAAAACTAATCTAACATAAATAAAATACTAACCTAAAACATTCATAAATATTAATCTAACACATAAATAAAAAACTAATCTAACATAAATAAAATACTAATCTAAAACATAAATTTAAAACATACAAACTAAAAAATAAGAATACAATTTTAAATTAACTAATACTTCATTAAATTATAAAAATTACAACACAAATAAAAGGGAAAGAAAATATACCTAACTAGGAGCTCGAATAACGAACCCCGACTAAACCCCACCGAGATCTACCACAACCTCTCCAAAAATATTAACTAGATCGGACCTAAAATAGGACTCCGATCGAACCGGTTAGGACCGAGGGCACTGCCCCGGTCCTTGGCTACCGAGAGCATAGCTCCCTTATTGGCAGCCACTGCCGATTACCTATTTCTTGCATGAATTCACCTTGGAATTGGCTGCCACATGCCTCTATTTATAGGCAAATGGGGGAGCCTTAAGGGTGATGTGGAACACCATCCTCCATGCAATTTTCTTTCTTTTTTTTGCTTTTAATTTTTTTTATATTATATTTTTATTATTATTTTTTGATTTTTTATTAATTTTATATTAATAATAATATTATTAAAATAATACTAATAACACTAAAACCCGATAAAAAATGAGTGATTACAGTTGCCCCTCTTTGCTTGTTCTTGTAAAGCGAGAACAAAGCAAAGATCAAAAGCACTCATTTTTTTACCTACTTCATTGTCTTTGGCTTTGGAATCACGTGTTCTTCTGGAACTCTCCGCTCTTCCTTAGCTGAATCTTCAGGCTTGTAAGCTCATCCTATATAGAACTTCGTCCCCTTCCGATCTTGGAGCTACAGGCTCTTCCTATATAGAACCCTTCACTCTGAAGCCTCGAGTTATGAGTCCCTCCTATATAGAACTTTTCACTCTGAGATGGTAAAGCTTGGAGTCATCCCTATATAGAACTCTTCGCCTTCAACGCGGCTGGTTTTTCCTATATAAAACCTTCTGCGCCATGGATAGATTCTTTTTACTGGGAGTTCCTTCTATATAGAACTGCTAGTCTTCAAACCCTGGAGCCGCCAGTCCTTCTTATACAGAACTTTTAGCTTCTGAAATCTCGGAGCTGCGGGTTTTTCCTATATAGAACCTCTCGCTCTAAGGCAGTAAAGCTCGGAGCCCTTCCTATATAGGACTCTTCGCCTTCAACACAGCGGGTTTTCCCTATATAAAACATTCTGTGTCATGGGTGAATACTTTCGGCTGGGAGTTCTTCTTATATAGAACTGCTAGTCTTCACCCTAGAGCTGCAAGCCCTTCCTATATAAAACTTTCAGCTCCTGAAGCCTCGGAGCGGCGGATTCTTCCTATATAAAACCTCTCGCTGCGGCCACTTGAAAATATAGGCTCTTCCTATATAAACATTTATCTTCACATTTTGGATTCACGCCAAAATGGCTACCAATTCTTCTTTAAATCTGCAGATACCTGTCTAGAATAAGACAAGATGCTATGACAAATGAGTTAGCATGCTCCTAATCCTAGGGATGTCTAACTATTCATGATGCATGAGTGTCAATATCTTGGTGCGCCTACTTTGGCCCTCAGTCAATCTCGACTCTACGCTGCTTGCTTTATCCATTTTTCTTCTTCTAGCGGCGATACCCCATTTCACTATCGGGTTCAACCATTCCAACCTTTTTTTTTTTGAATTTCTGGTTTGGGGTTCTAAAGTGCATTTTCAGGTTTTCACCTTAGAGATTTTTGTTTTTGTGTTTTTTTTGCTATTTTTTGTTGTATTTTTTAGGTGCCCTTCCGGGTTTTCACTTGGGAAATCCTTCTTGTTGTCTCAAATGCTTTCTTTAAACAAGCAGGGCATATGCCATTGGTCATTTTACCCTGGTGCTCGAAACCTTCTGCTCACCCTGTTTCAACATACATCATGTAGGCAGCTAGAGGGAAAGGTTAACATCATTTTCTAATCATCTGCATCTTTAAGGTTAGATCACAGTAATGCTCAGAAATCTCTTGTTTATCATAAGCCTATGTTAACTTATTTGCATGATGTTGATGGCAAATAACAATAAGACAATGAATGGAAGCTCAAAAATGTGATCTTATTACGATTAAGGATTTGGAACAATTTTGAGAGGGTCGTGGCAAACATGACGAAAAGGAAAAGCCAAACATGAAATGCAAAACCTCTTAGTATCCACAGTATGAATGATATATGATCACGTCAACCGGAGTAGGATCTTTGCCTGAAGCTTCTTCTTCATGGGGCTCATGGGGACGACTCTTCTCTCCGGAGGTCCAACCTCTCAATTTATTTGAGCCGCCCTTTGCGGGTTTTTGACTCAGATCCTTCCTTTGCTTCAAGACGCCCTATTCCAGATCGATCTCAATCCCTCTTCCACTCACCACGAACTCTAAGAGTTTTTCAAATGTAACAGCAAAGGTGCATTTGGCCGGGTTAAGCTTCAGCAGGTATTTCTGTAGTCTTTGAAATAGTTTTTCCAAGTTCTGTATGTGCTCTTCTTCTGTTCGAGACTTAGCGATCATATCATCGACGTATACCTCTATTTCTTTGTACATCATGTCGAGGAAAAGAGTCACCATCGCTCTTTGATAAGTCGCTCCCGCGTTCTTGAGCCCGAAATGCATCACTTTGTATCAAAAAGTGCCCCACATGGTCACGAATGTGGTTTTCTTCATGTCGTTCGAGTCCATCTTTATCTGGTTGTACCCCGAGAATCCATTCATGAATGAGAACCATGAGTGTCTCGCGGTGTTGTCAACCAGCGTGTCACTATGTGGTAGGGGAAGTTGTCTTTCAGGCTAGCCCGGTTAAGACCCCTATAATGTATACAAATACAGACCTTCCCATCCTTCTTGGGTACTGGTACGATATTTGCAACCCATTCAGGGTACTTGGCCACCTCCAAGAAGCCAACATCAAATTACTTTTTCACCTCTTCTCTGATCTTTCACAACATGTCTGGTCTCATTCTCCTGAGTTTTTGTTGTATTGGTTTGCATTCGGGCCTCGTCGGCAGTTTTTGTACCACTATGTCAGTATTTAAACTCGGCATATCTTGATAAGTCCAAGCGAAGACATCCTTGAATTCCTGGAGTATGGCTATCAGATCGCACATGGTTACCGAAGAAAATGTAGTCCCAATTTTTACTTATTTTCTCTCTTCTTCAGTCCCCAAGTTTATAACTTATGTTTCTTCTTGGTGGGGCATGATTTGTCTTTATTCGTTGGCCATCATCCTCATCAGCTCTGCAGGGACCTCACACTCTATCCCATCATCCTCTTCTTTGATTCCTGCTGAGATCTCGGGGCATTCAAAATCTACTTCAGGATTGGACTTAGCATCATTCACACGGTTAATTATGGGAGACCTGCATTAAATGAGAATGAATGTATTGGGAAGAGAATGGTTTTATATGAGGTGGATGAATATAAATAATGAATAAATGAAATAAATGAGATGTTTGCCATTTGAGAAAACGGGGAAGGTATCTTTTCATTTCAAACAAAAAGTTAACATAGGTGCACTGTACAAAAGATCCCCATTGTTTATGGGCAGAAAACAAAAAGGTTGGTCGTTCACCAGCTCTAATGCTCAGATAGAGCATTCCGCAGTATCCTCATCATTTTGAATGTATGGGGCGTCTGATGTCACCGAAGCAATGATCTCCTGCTCAGGCTTCACTGTGACCAACTTGCCTTCGATTACAAATTTTAACTTCTGGTGCAGTGATGATAGGACGGCTCCCGCAGAGTGGATCCATGGCCTTCCCAATAAGCAGCTGTAGGATGGTTTTATGTCTATCACCACGAAGTCGACCACGTACTCAGTCGGCCTAGTCAATAGAGGTACCTCAATCTTTCCCAGCGTTCCTCTCTGTGTACCATCGAAGGCTCTCACGGAGTTATGACAGGGCTTTAGGTGATAATTATCTATTGGTAGCTTTTGCAGGGTCACCATAGGCAGTACGTTTAGTGTTGACCCGTTGTCAACCAATACCCCCGGTAACACATACCCTTGCAGTGGGTTATGATGTTAAGAGCTTTGGTGGACCCCATTCCTCCTTTAGGGATCTCATTATCTCTGAATGATATATGGTTATAGGCGGTGATATGCCCCACTATCCTGTCCTACTTTGATACAGAAATGTCATGGGGTACAAAAGTCTGGTTTAGTACTTTTAAGAGTGCCTCACGATGTTTTTCTAAACTCAAGAGCAACTCTAGCACTGTAATCCTTGCCGGTTGCTTTTGTAGTTGTTCCACTACTCTGTACTCGTTATGTCTCAGGAATTTTAGAAATTCTTTGGCCTAAGCCTCGGTTACTGGTTCATTTATCTTCGGGGATGGTTCTTCACCGAATATCTGCGCGGGGGTAACCGATGTATCATTTCCTTTATCTTTGGCCACTTCAACAGCCTTCAAGGTCTAAGAGGAGTAACATCTGCCGCTCCTTGTGAAGTGGCCTACCTCACCGACATTCATATCACTCTTTTCTTGCTCGTCTTTCAGTGTAGGCTCTTCTTCAACCTTCTGCTCTTTTACCTCACCAAATTCTGGCTTTTCTGGTATAGTCACATTTACAGCGTAGTTCCAGGGAGTTTGCCGCATATCCTTGAATGGGAATGGGGATGGTGCTGAGATAATGATCTTGGGAGTTACCTTAGTAGTTTCTCCTTGGGATAAACTTGCACTCTCCGGCCTGGAGAAGATGACAAGAGGTATGTCTCTCTCGTATTTAACGTTGGGTTATCCGGCATATGTACGTCTGACCTCTTCCTTCCCGTAGGCTCTTCGAAGAACTCTATTTGCTTGTCATTCATCAATTGTTGCACCAATCTCTTAAACTCGTTGCACTGTTGGATGTCGTATCCTTTATCCTGATAGAATTCACAGTACGCTCCACATTACTTCTGTGTTACTACCATACCCTTGTTGATCAAGCGGGCCTTGCACAATTGCTGAAATATCCACCGTAAAGGAGACTTGATTTCTGATACATTCTCCTTAACCTTCCTGGTAGAGCACTCCTCAATAGCATTTACCCCATGTTCTCGTGATTAGGCAATGGGTTAGCAGCTACACTGGGTTCTTCAAACTTCAGTATCCAAGAATCGATTAGATTCTGCACAAGCTTCTTGGAAGCACGGCAGTTCTCAGTGGGATGACCAGGGGCACCACCATGATAATCGATTAGGTTCTGCACAAACTTCAGTATCCGAGAACCTTCCCCGCTATCAATCATGCCGCTCTTGATTGCCAATTCAAGGGATTCCCCAGTCCTAATTAAATCAGCAAAACTCTGTGTCGTGTTATTAATGAGGCGATCAAACAACGTCCCTTTTAGAGTATTAATAAATAATGGCGTAATTTCATGTTCTGAGAGGGGTGGCTGAATTTGGGCGGCCACTTCCCGCCACCTCTGAGCGTATTATCGTAAACTTTCGTTGGACTTTTGCCCCATATTTTCTAACATAATTTTGCTATGCGTCATGTTTGTCACGTGCTTGTATTGCTCGATGAATTCTCTTGAAAGATCTTTCCAGGTTTTAATGTTTACTCGGCTCAACTGGGTATACCACCGCAGCGCTGCCCCAGTCAGGCTGTCATTGAAACAGTGAATTAATAGTTTCTCATCCTTAAGGTAGGCTGTCATCTTCCGACAATACATTGTCACGTGCGCGGAATGATATGTGGTTCTATCGTATTTGTCAAACTCCGACGTCTTAAATTTTGGTGGTAGGACAAGGTCGGATACCAGACTTAAGTCACTGGCATCGCCTCCCGATTCTTCCATAATTTACAGGGCTTTAAATTTTTCTTCCATGAGGCGAAACCTCTCCTCCCATTTCTTTTCTACCTCTGTCCTGATCCTCTCGACTAAGTTCTGGTCTGGCACCTCTTCCTCATAGAGTGCTTCTATGTCAAGGGGTGGATTCTCAGGTGCCTCTACCTGAAGATTAGCAGGCATCCCAGCAGGGTCGATATATACCCTTTTGGCCGAATTTGGCATAGCCGATTGAACCTTACTGTGAGCTGGGGTACTTTTCGGTTCTTGAGCGACTTCTCATTCGACTCCTTTTTTTAGGCTCTTAGCCAACAACATAGTTATGTCGGACACTATCGACGCTTGTGACTGAGCAATCTGGTCACTAATGCTTCTATGGGCCTCATCAAACCTTGCTTTCAAATCCCTCTGTCCTTTCTCTAGACTGATTATCCTGTCTTCCATGAACTTGCTTTGCAGTCGGGTAAGGTATGGATGATGAATGATTGCGGCTTAACTTCTATTTTTACACTGCCACAATATTTACAATATTAATATGATTGCAAGGAAAATAAATGCATGTATAATGATGCAAATGTCGTGATGCAATACAGGAATGTATGCAAATAAAGGTACTAATTCCGCTGATAATCACCCTTTTGAACTACTTTCATGGGAACTAAAGGGTCCAGATTACAAAAAAGGTCCACATTACAAAAGGAGTTCCTATTACAAAAAGAGTCCCTATTACAAAAAGTCTTAATTACAAAACAAAGTTCTACACATAAGCCCTAGCTCTACCTCCTAGCTCCTCGATAGCTCTGAGCAACTTGATAAACCTTGGTGCTTCTTCCATGTCTGGGGTTACGAAAGGTCGGAGAGCCACGACTTCGGTAGCTAAGTCATTCACACACCTTGCAGTTCGTTGTATGTCCACCATCAGGGTCTCGTGTGTATACTTTGGCACTACACGCATGCTCGGCAAATTGTTACCTCGTATCTGTTGATTAATCTCTGACCAATGTCGTACGACTGGATCGATGTCGTTCTTCTTAAGACACATTTTTTCCATGATGAAAGATTTTCTAATCGGGCAAACCACTTGAATCACCGCCTCTATGTAATGTGGATGCAATGATAATGCAACAAAAGTATGTGTAAAATAAAAATAAAACACAAAAAGAAAAGAGTTAGTACCGGATGAAAATAATAAATACATAAATAAAAGGACAAATTAAATAAGGTAAACAAACAAAACAACCCTATTTATCCGCATGGCTCTAAAGGGGTGGGTTTCTATATTCTCTATATGCAGTTTTGGTTTTATGAGGTACCCGAACTGTCCTTGTTATCCCCTACTAAGAGTAGCAAGGCCCCCGATCATCACCCATTATAGGCTCCTTTCAACCAGGTTCAATTCAGGGGGACCCATTCGCTTATACCCATACGAATGAACGATATCCTCACGAAAGCATAAGGTACTCGAGCCCTGAAGGTACTTGCTAGGCCCATACGGGAGAACGATATCTCCACGAAAGTATTAGCGTTTTCCCCCACTTAAAAAACGGGTTTTTATGTCATATTTTAAATGCGTTAAAATAAACGCGCAATTATAACTGAATATTACTTTAATAGTCACTTTAATCCGGAATTTCCAATATTAGTAAAGCGATGATTATTTAAAAAAGCTTGACTCCCATTTGTTAAAAAAAAAACAAAAAATGTCCCCAGCGGAGTCGCCATCTGTAGCGATGTCCCTCTCGCTAAAAAATATTTTGTATTTTGTTTTGTTTTAAAAATAATGCCTTCCGTGGGATTTTGTAAAAACCGTATTTTATTTACTAAAATGGAGTCGCCACCGGCCACTTAGGTAGGCCGGACACCATAAAAACCAGAGATTTTAAAAACTTTGGGTTCGGGAGTCGATTACGGATGGGGAAGCATTAGCACCCTCACACCGCCCAAAATTGGTACTTTAATAATTACCGCTTTATTAATATTAGACTTTCCGGATTAAAGTGACGATTAAATTAAAATTTGATTATAAGTGTGAGTAAATTTTAAAAGCCCCGTTATCCGAGAGTAAACGCCCAACCACCATCACTACGCCTGATACTGGCCCCATTTACGCTCGGATAAAAGGGCACTGCATTGACAAAATATATATCTGTTATGTAAACTTTAAAAAAACATGGCAAATATAAATAAATACATTGCAATAAAAATATAAATAAATATTAACATAATAAAATACTAATTTAAAACATACATACATAAATATTAATCTAACTCATAAATAAAAACAAATCTAACATAAATAAAATGCTAACATTCATAAATATTAATATAACACATAAATAAAAAACTAATCTAACATAAATAAAATACTAACCTAAAACATTCATAAATATTAATCTAACACATAAATAAAAAACTAATCTAACATAAATAAAATACTAATCTAAAACATAAATTTAAAACATACAAACTAAAAAATAAGAATACAATTTTAAATTAACTAATACTTCATTAAATTATAAAAATTACAACACAAATAAAAGAGAAATAAAATATATCTAACTAGGAGCTCGAATAACGAACCCCGACTGAATCCCACCGAGATCTATCACGACCTCTCCAAAAATATTAGCTAGATCGGACCTAAAATAGGACCCCGATCAAACGATTAGGACCGAGGGCACTGCCCCGGTCCTTGGCTACCGAGAGCATAGCCCCCTTATTGGCAGCCACTGCCGATTACCCATCTATTGCGTGAATTCACCTTGGAATTGGCTGCCCCATGCCTCTATTTATAGGCAAATGGGGGAGCCTTAAGGGTGACGTGGAGCACCCTCCTCCATACAATTTCCCTTTTTTTTTGCTTTTTAATTTTTTATATTATATTATTATTATTTTTTAATTTTGTATTAACTTTATATTAATAATAATGTTATTAAAATAATACTAATAATATTAAAACCTGGTCAAAAATGAGTGATTACAGTAGCGACTAAAAAATTCGCCCCAATGTCACTTGGAAGAATCGGTTTTTGTTTTCTTTAAAATGTTTGGAAAATGGTGGAGTCGCCACCGGTCACTTGGATAAGTTAGACCGAACACCAAAAGGTAACCAGAGAAAAACGAGTTCGGGAGTCAGTTACGTGTAAGAAGGGTTCGCACCCCCATCGCACCCGAAATCGATACCTAGTCAATTACGAGTTGTCTTAATATTGGAACTTGTGAGTTCGAATTTAATTTAATTTAATTTAAGATCCGTTTATAAAGGCAAGTTATTTTTAAAGACCCATTATTCAAAAAGTAAAAAAAAAAATCACCGCCAACTTCTTTGACACTAACCAATTTTATCCCCAAATAATAAAATATCGCATTAACATTTAATATATTCGAATGCAGCAAATATAACAAAGCATGGCATATAAAAGAAAGATATTTAGCTATATAATATATGTATATATACGGTACATGACAAAACTATATATATATATAATAATGTTGTAAAACTGTAATCTATACATAATTAATAATAACGAAACTATAATATATATACACGTATAGAGCTACATATGATAATATAAAAGTGGGTTATAGATATATAAACATAACAGCAGAATATAGAAAGGATCGAAATGTAAAACAAGAATAATGGTGCTAAAAATATAAATAACAGAAATTAAAGTGCATAAATTTAAATAGCAGAAAATAAATAAAATTTGGAAAAAGACCAGATTACATAAGAAAGGTGCGAGAAATTAAAGGTAGAAAAATAAATAAAACATCATAAAGAGCGAAAATGAAAGCAGGTAGAAACTTAAGGGACCAGCAAGGTAATTGATTCTTCGACAAGAATTAGCTTATCCATCCCCTAAACTAAGCTACCCCTCATCTTCTTCTTCTCTAACCTAGCCGCAACCAGGGGGCTGCAAGGTTCGGCCCTTTCTTCCGCGCCGTTTATCGGCGACGCAATTTTTGCAGAGGATCGTTCTCGACGTCAGAAGACGCTTGGGTGATATTGACCTCCCTCCAAACGACGAGTAAGCTTCGAAACCCCCTTCTCCTCTTTGATTTTGATTCGAATAAAATAATAATAAAAGATACTTCTGAAAAGCTTTTTTTGTATTGATTGTTGCTAACTGATTACAATTTTTTTATTTTTCCTTTTTTTCTCTCTATTTTTTGATTTCAGTGTTTAAAAATCTCCTCCCTTTTGTTTTACTGTGGACTGCTCGATTTATAAAAGAAGGGAGGCGTTTGGTGGTTGTCGCTTCTCGCACATTCTGGCCACTATTGATGACGAGGGAAGCATGGTGCAGATTTGATGGGAAATTTTGGAGTAGGGGATGGGGTTGGTTTAGAGTATGGGATGACTGCATATGGTAGTTGGGTTGTTTTAGGGTTTAGGTTATTATTTTTTAGGATTGATTTGGTTTGGGTTTAGTTTAGGGTTGTTGCTAGCGTTGATGATGGCTGCCGGAATTAGAGGTGGCCAAGAGTTGTTGGCGGCGGCGGCTGAAGCTTTTAGGGTTAGGTTGGCCAATGTTAGTTTAGGTTGTGGGCTGGGTGGTATTTGGGCCTGGTGAGTTTTAATTGTAAATGGATAATGGTAATCTAAATGGGTTGAAGGGTTAATTGTAATGGATTTAAGATATTTTTTTTGTTAATTGATTTTATTTAGGGTAGTAATGGGTATTACAATATAAAATGCTGTCGACTATAAACCAATTATTAGATTTCTTTATGTGGTTTAGACACTTACATGCATCTCACTCCTTAATTCAACTTTATTTTTTTAACATTAACTACAATTTAATATATATATATATATATATATATATATAGTAAATGTTATAATCCATATTGCATATAGGGGTGAGCAAAACTCGACTCGACTCTAAAAAACCGAATAACTCGACTCAAGGCGAAAATAGTCGACTCATCTTGACTCGACTCAAAATTTTGTAGACTCGACTCAAAAAAATTTCAAATAAAATTTGAGTTGTAAAATAGAAACTCGAATAACTTGAAATTTTAAAAGTAATTAATGAATTTATCTTTAAGTTCGAGACGAGTTCCTCAATTTTTTATTATATATATATATATATATACCGATATATAAAAATATGAAGAAGTATTGCAACATATGAAAAAATATAAAGAATATATATATATATATATATATATATATATATATGCATATCTTATATGATTAGAGAAAGTGAGCTAAATTGTAATCAAACCGTACTATAATATGATAAATAATTACAATTAAATTTTTATAGGAACTTGAAAACTTGACTCGACTCGAATTTCTTAAACTCGACTCGAATCGGAAAAATTTCAAATAAAGTTTGAGTTGTAAAATATGACGAGTCAACTCGAATAACTTGAAATTTTTGACTTGACACGACACGACTCGACTCGATCGAACGCTCACCCCTAATTGCATATGTGATACTTGGTCTAGTGGTAAAGGTGCCTCTTACCCTAGAATTATCCATGTTCAAATTCCGTCTAGGCTATGATTCTTGCATTTATTTTTCTACTCCAATCAAGTTATACATATCACCCCTAATTGAATGAATAATTTATTGAATTAAATTAAAATTATGACCAAATTTGTAGAATATGTAAGTAACATGATCAAATGTGTTGGGGTCAAGCAAACAATTCTTACGTGGCAAAATCATGAGCGAACAAGTGGACAGTGGTAATAATTTTAGTTACAACCAAGAATTTTATATTGCAGCGAGTTTTAACCTACTATTACATGAATAATTTTTTAGGTTGCAAACCAGAATAGTTATGCAATTTACCTTATTTATTACGAAGAACGTAATATTTTCAGTTTCAACCTAAAATGTTACTCAATTTACTCTAAAAAATTACGCACTTTATATATATTTTCTTTACAACAAATTTAAGTCTTTTTTAAGTTTATATTAACTGGTTGTATTTTAGAATAGAGATGACAATGGATTGAACTTAAATTTGGCTATATAAAGTAATTCGATTAACAATATGACCTCCATGCTAATCCAAGTCTGAAAATCCGAATCCATTTAGTTTTTCTAAGGATGTGAACCATGCATGTTGGGTTAGGTTGGATTTCTGTCTCTCCCGACCTAATACTGTAACACTCTTAACGTATACTCGTAGTACGAATACACATTGAGGACGTCAATACATTTTCTGATAGAATTTCAGACTCGTAATTTTTTTTCTAACCACACGAATAATTCATATTTATTTGACTATTAGTCAAACTTATACCTTTAAAACAACCAACGAATAAATTGATACATGCCCACTAGAGAATATCATAATTTAGAATGTCTTACTGATGTTTGGCATATTGCAGCTTGATCAACATGCTTGACCCATCTTCCTATAAATTTCCAATAACCTTGAATCTTGCTTAAAAGCCTTCCAAATCAAACTTGAAAATTAAATTTTCTTCTCCACCCTTTGTTCCTCCCTCCCAAGTTTTGAAGCAAATAGATGAACAACTTTTTTTTTTCATTTTACTCTTATTTTGCCACTTGTTTGATTAAAATGAATTTTAAATTCATTTTAATCCATTTTACTAAATTGTCTCCCAATTACATCCTAATTTACAATCCTTCTTTGAAATTGTCACTCCATTAAATTTGAAGCAATTTGGTTCCTTCATAACTGGCCACTTCCAAAGAAATCATAAAAATTTTATTTTATGATTTTTTTATTCGATCCAAGTATCCGATAATCATCTAATACGATTTTCCATTAATCGGACTATCGAATATAATCCAAAAAATCTCATATCTCTAAATTACAAAAATAATATTTTATGATTTTCCATGGCTTATGGAACAGCCTCTAAAATTTTAATTCGATCTGATTTCTCGATATTCACAAAACACTTCTACTGCGATTTTACCTTTACCGGGCTATTGGATTTATTCCGAAAATTTTATATTTTCATGTTCAGAAAATTAATACTATTATCTCATAAAAAACTTCATTTCCTAAGGACTTAGACTGAATTTTCCTAACTCAGACTATTATTATGATAATTATCGAAAATCCTCATCGAGTAAAATTTCTCTTAAAAATCCTTTATCGGAAATCCATATGAATATTCTCTACTCTTAATGAGTCCAAAATATCGATCAGAAACACTTTTATGGAACATTCCCGAAGGTCACTCATCCAGTGTTTCTCTGGTCTAAGCACACTTAATAATTTTATTCGATCCAAATTTGATATTTTATACTGTATTTTCATTCCTGGAACCTATATCAGATTTTACTCACTGACTGATTTATCCATCTACAAGATAAAATTAGTTATTGAGCAAATCCTTTATTTTGGATTTAAACTTTTCCTTTCTTTATGATTTAGTAACCAACCTTTGAAAATTGTCATTTTGGTCACTAAACTTTAACCTTCAATTCTCATTCCAATTTTATCGGATTTTAACCTAATTTTGCATGTACCTCATCTGCTTATCCTCTATCTCATGATACCTTTAAACCTCAAAAATTTCTTTTCTAAAGATCATAATTAAAGAAATCCTAACTTTTCCATTTTTGTCATTTTAGTCACTAAGTTAGCTTTTAAGCTACTAACTTAGTACCAAATCCTTTATTTTGGATTTAAACTTTTCCTTTCTTTATGATTTAGTAACCAACCTTTGAAAATTGTCATTTTGGTCACTAAACTTTAACCTTCAATTCCCATTCCAATTTTATCGGATTTTAACCTAATTTTGCATGTACCTCATCTGCTTATCCTCTATCTCATGATACCTTTAAACCTCAAAAATTCCTTTTCTAAAGATCCTAATTAAAGAAATCCTAACTTTTCCATTTTTGTCATTTTAGTCACTAAGTTAACTTTTAAGCTACTAACTTAGTACCAAATGACCTTAATACTGTTTAACAAAGTTTTAGGGTGTTACAAGTCCGACTTGATATGCTATAGAAAAAAAGAAAATGAAAAGGATTTGGGGTTAGAATTTTTAAATTAATATACGAAATAAGAATATGATAATTGATTTTCATAAAGAGAAAGATTTTTCTGATCTAAAAATCAATTTTGGGTTCTAAAGTTTGTTCAAAACAATTTACAAAACAAATAAAAAATTAAAATCAAACAAACCAATCTGGATATTGAAAAGCTTACAATTTTAATCAAAAATGGTAAAAATAAACCCCAAAAAATGGCCAAACACAATATAAAACTCAATAAACAACAATAGCCAGCAAAACACACAGCCATCAACAAAATTACAATATCAATTCAAAAAAACATACAATCACGAGACATGGAACTAAAAACTTTGAGAAATACTTCCTTTTGTGAATACATACAAGATTATTAGCGACTAAAGCTTCCTTAATGCGACTAAAATTAAAAAAGAACTGAAGTAAAGTCTAAAATAAAGTAATAAAATACAACAAAAATATATCACAAGAATGCTCACATTGCCCCATCTTGTATGGGTTTAAATTCCGACTTTAGGATATAATACTTTAATCAAAAAAAGTACAACAAAATATATCACAAGGACATTTTTTTTAAAATTGAGATGAATTCAAACATATCATGAAAATCAGATGGAAAATAATTAAAACAAAGTATAGCATAAAAAATAACACGAATACGACAAAAATATATGAAAATGTTTTTTAAGGCTTAAGGGCTACTTTTGCCCGAGCCTTTTTTTAAATTAGAAAATATGAATATGTTTTTTTTGAACAATTTTTATCTAGGGGAAAAATGACATTTTTGCTCCTACTGGATTTTGAACCCACAACCTAGGGAAAGGGGAGAATGTCAACTAAATGTTTTAACCACCTGCTCTAGAGATTGTTGACAAAATATGAATATGTTAAAACTTATAAGGAATTGATTATTAACATGCAAACTTATATATAAACTTATAATGCTTGAAACACAAAAATTACACAAACACAACATGGACATACAATTTTTGTTCTAAATTGATCAGCTATAACAAATCATGGGAAATATAAAATGCATTAAAACACAAAATGATCATACAAGATTTTATCTCAATTGAATCACTATAATAAGCTATAAAAATATATTGGATGGATTGAAACGCTACTCAAATAGGGAAAAAATAAAATACAATATAATTACGTGAAAATATCAAAATTCATATAAAATAATGCAAAAATAAAAATGAATTATAGTATATAACTAAAAATGTATTGACAAACAAAAATAATAATGTTAAAATAAATACAAGCAAAGAATTCAATTTCCTTGCTCACTAAGCCTCCTCCAATTTATTCGTACAAAAAGTTATATGCGACATCAGTGAATATTCAAAGAAAAACTAAGAGCACCAGGAGCTTCAATCCCATTCCTCCATCAAATCCAAGCTTCTTCAACCACCGTTCTCAAAGAAGAAGAGAAACAAACGTCATCAACAATAATGGGTATGCGTCTGCTTTTTCCTTCGTTGCGTAAATTCTTTATTTCACACCTACAGATTTCTAGTTCTTTAAAAATATTACTTCTCAAAACAATTATAATGTTGATGAAGCTTTAACTTTGTTTAAGAAAATGATTGTCAAGTACAAAAGTCTTCTATCGTGGAATTCACTAAATTATTAGGGGCTATTGTTAGAATGAAACATTTTGCTCTTGCTGTTTCTATGTGTAGACATGTGGAATTTGTTGGAGTGTCTCACGATGCTTATTCTTTGAGTATCTTGATTAATTGCTTTTGTAGGTTAGACCGACATGGTTTAAGTTTTTTGTTTTGGGATAAATGTTGAAGTTAGGTGTTCAACCTAGTGTATCAACTCTTATTAATGGGCCAGCCAGGAGGGGACATGTAGTCTTTTGAAAGAAATGAAGGTTAACAACATAACCCTGACATTTGCGAACGTAACATTTTGGTTTTTTGATTTTACGATGAGGGACATTTTGACGAAGCTTCACATGCCATTTACATTTTCTTTTATAATTTTATACAAAATTTATTCTGTTTTTATTGTTTTGCATGAGTAAAGTTAAGGGAATCGAATGTAAATACGATATAGCATAAAAAATAACACGAATACGAAAAAAATATATGAATATGTTAAAACCGGTAAAGAATTGATTATTAATATGCAAACTTATATATAAGCTTATAATGCTTGAAATGCACGAAAATTACACAAACACAATATAAGTATACAGTTTCTGTTCTAAATTGAACAGCTATAACAAATTATGGGAAATATAAAATTCACTAAAACATAAAATGATCCTACAAGATTTTATCTAAATTGAATTACTATAATAACCTATAAAAACATATTTGATGAATTGAAACACAGCTCAAACAGGAAAAAATAATTAAAATATAATATGATTACATGAAAATATCAAAATCGATATAAAATAATGCAAAAATAAAAATGGAGTAGAATGTAGAAGTAAAAATGTACTGACAAACACCAAGCATAGGGACGGAATTACATGGGCAGTAGGATGGGTTCCTTCCCACATTGGCAATCAATCCAGCCTTGCACTCTGCATCAACCAATATATTATAGGTAATGATGCCAAGCTTAACGCCTCATTCCCTCATCGCGTCAATGGTATGTAAAGCTTTGTCAAAATGTCCCACATTACAAAATCGAGAAACTAAAACGTTACATGTGAAATAATAACGGGTTAAAAACCTATGTTCTCCATCAACGATAGAAACATAATAGCTCTAGTGGCATCCTTGGTCTTACACAACCCATGCAGTATTGTGATGCACACAATTAAGTTTGGTCCATAACCCTTATCGGTCATTTCTTTAAACAAAATCAACGTCTCGAAAATCCCACCTTGGTTACAAAGTCCATTAACCAGAGTTGATAAAATTACTATACTAGGTTGAACATCTAACTTAAGTATTTTCCCCAAAATAAAAAAAAAACCTCTAAATTAGGTCGGCCTAGCCGACATAAGCAGTTAATCAAGATGCTCAGAGAATGCATTGTGAGACACTCCAACAAATTACATATGTCTACACATAGAAACAACAAGATCATAATGTCACAGTCCGCGAGTTAGCAATGGAGTTACATGCGCAACAAGTTGTTCAATGGGTTCTTTGTAAAATCTTGGGCTTGCGTAGAAGACCACTTAACATAGTGGTCTGACCGTTGGAGACTAATAGAAAGCCCAATCACATTGAGTCTGGTAAAATAATAGATGACATCTTACCAGAGAATATTCCAAGTGATGGGAATATACACACATTATTCCAAGGTGATAGAGCTTTTTTAGTTAGGATGTGGTAGGTAGCTTTCGATCTGAGCCGCTGATGCAAATCAATCTTGGTCATACATTATGCGGGGATTCAACTATAAATAGATGTCTCTCTACATTCATCTCTTGAGTAGTCAAAGGTATTTACTCTAATTTTCTCTTGTGTTCTTGACCGTTTTTCTTTTGTTTTTCGTTACTTTTCTCTTTTGTTTGCTTAAGCTTAAAATAATTTGAGTTTCAATGCCATGATAATAATGTTTCATTTTAACAATGTCATGGCCCCTAATAATTTAGAAATTTCATGATAGAAATCCTTGGATACTTGTCAATTATTTTCTTAAACAAAGTCAACGCTTTATCAATATTATAGTTGTTTTTGATTAAAAAATGTTTTAAAAAATCAGAGACTTAGACGTGAAATAGTTACTATTTTATATGAGATGTTAGTGAATGACATCAAGCCTGATGTGTACACGTATGCTGGAATGATATATGGATTGTGTTCAAGTAACTACACGGATGAAACATACGAGTTGTTTATAAGCATGGAGATAATGAATGTTTTCTGATAACAGCTGTTATAATTTCATGATCCATAAACTTCTTCAAAACAATTTTGTCTCAAAGGCAATGGAACTTGTCAAGGAAATGGTCGGCAAAAGTTTTTCTGCAAACGCTTACACCACCGCAATGATATTAGAATATGATGAGGCATTATTTGAAATTTAAAGAATCAATTTTTGAAAGTTTCCAGATTAGAAAGAGATTTAGAGCCATTTTTCAGTTTTGAATGACATGGTTGACTTTTGGTTAGTTTGCTGATATTACTTTAATAATTTTGGCTATATGGGCTTGTATTGTTGCTTGATTTGCCGACTGCTTTTAAGACAATTTTAACTTATTTGAATTATACATACTTGAGAAAAAATTATATTATAAATATTTGTTGCTATTAGACTTTCACTCTCTTTTATCTACTCCTCAAAGAAGTGAATCGATTAAAGAACAACATACCTAAGTATGATTTGGCACATAACCTAGTACAAATCTTGTTATCTGTTTGTTTCTGTATTTTTTTAATGTTTTATTGGAGGAAAAAGGTAAGAAAAATTTAAGCTAAACAGAACTAATTGCAAATAATTCAAAAAATGATAACTACATGTTGGATTATTCATTACTAGAATTGCAGCAACGTGAACGGGATGACAAACAAACCATCACAATTCACAGCTCTTTTGACTTGTCTTCTAATACTGCAGGCTCCTGCACCTTCATCGGTTCCTCGATTTTAGTACGAAATCCTTTCCCCGTCCAAGCAAGATAACCTCCTCCCATGTTGCTAATATTCTTAAACCCCTGCAACATGGTTGAGTATCGTTAATTAGTAATTACTACCCGTTTAAAACCTCAGATCAACATTTGTAATCCCTTTCTTACATTTTTTAAGTTACGATTAAACGAAAGTTGTGTATTGGAGTTGGAATTGAATAAAACTCACAATTTTTAGAAGATCTGTTGTTGCATAAAGGGATCTCACCCCACTTTGGTAGACCAAATTAAACTAACAATCATATCTGACTATGTAAGTGGTTAACATAGTTAGGTGGTTATCACGTGTAAGCTTAGCCTATGGCTATGAAAGAATGGTCTATGATTGTAATTAGTCATTTTGAGCATTCTGTTTTTGGCTAGATGGGCATATAAATTTCGTATAATTTTATAAGTTCGCCCCTAATATAAAGTCATGCGTTCATCCCTGCTTATATGATGTTTCAAGATAAAATTGTGAGATTGTGATGGCTTGATTTGATCTTGAAACAAAATTAAGCAAGGATGTACGTATAATTTTATGTTATGAAATGAGGAGGTAAAGTTATAAAATTTGTGGGAAACGAAAATAATTTTTTAATAAAAAATATAAAATTAAATTATATACGAATTTCAAATTTTTATAGAAATCATCCCTCCAAACTTTCCTCGATCCATCCACGAGAGGAGGTGCTTTACCCTTGGTGTTTATCTATGAATGTCATAGTTTAATTTCATATTGGATGCTATCATATCATTTATATGAAAGTGGGCAGTGGTGGATTTCGAAGTACCAATTCATTGTGGTTAAAACTCTGACAAATAAATATCCAAATTCCTCAAATTAATGAAACATGGGTGGAACATGTTGGACTTTGGACCCCTCCCTAGAAAAATTATTAGATAGGTATAGCTTACTATACCATTTATGATTTATCTAATAATATTTTTTAATATTATTTTTTAAGAAAATTTTTTATTTATTTCTTGCATGTAATTAAGGAGTAGATAGTTACTTGAAATTTATAATAACATAATAAATCAGGTCGATCTAATAATTTTCGCCGTAGACCCACTAAATAACGAACACGTGTATGGCACAAATGACGTTGGAATTCATAAATGGCCAGCTCAACAACCCACCGTGTCCCCGCTTTTATACGGTGGGTTTGTACACATGTTTGTATCGAGGACACCTTTTTCGTGATGTGGAAATCACCTTCCGTTGGCGGCGGCGCCCCTCTCTTTTGTATTCTCCCACAGCCTCCTCCGCCTCGTCTCTTGGAGTTTGAAAAAGGGGAAATTTAAGCAAACAACCCGAAGCTTTTGTTCCCTTCTTGAGCGAGGATAATGCAGTCTTTTTCACGATTTTGATTTCAAATTATCCTTTCCCCCCAATTGAAGATAACCTAATTACTGATTTGAATTGAATTGAATTATTGTTTCTCGGCTAAAGGAAGGAAGATTTTGGGATTTCAGAGTTTAAGGTATGCTGAATTCTTGTTTGTTTTATTGGATTAGTTGATTAATGCGTGAGGTTTTGCTTGGTTAAGCTGATGAACGCGCGGGAAATTAATTTCGTGGATGTTTTTGTCCTTTAATTACCATATTAATCTTTTGAATTTTTTTAAAGGCTTGAACCAAAAAACAGCCCTCAAACTATGTATTTTTTTTTACTTTTGACCCTTAAACTATTATTTGGGCAAAATAGGCCTTTAAACTATATTTTTGGATAAAATAAGCCCTTAAACTATCATTTTTGGTCACTTTAAGTCCCTAAACTATTTTTGGTCAAAATAAGTACCTAAACTATATCATTTTTCTTCTTTTAGACCCTAAAACTAGGGGTGTTCAAATCCGGGTACCTGGGTATTCGGGTACCTGAAGTACCGGGTACTCAGATCTTCGGGTAGTAGAAAATGCGGCTTGTGTCCTGACCCAGTTTTTAAGGGTACCCAAAAATTCGGGTATTTGGGTACCCGGATATAAAAATATATATATTTTTAAATATAAAATATTTTATTACTTTAATATAAAATATAAAAAATATGTATTTATTAGTTTAATATAAAAATATGTATTTATTAAATATAAAAATATAAAAAATCTTAGATTTTTTATTAGTTTAATATAAAAATATGTATATTGAATATAAAAATATTAATTTTAAATCTATACGCGTACCCGAAAATTCTTAATTTTGTGACCCGAGCCCGACCCGAGAAGTGACGGGTCGGGTACCCGACTCGGTAAAAAAAATTTCTGGGTAAATACCCGATTATTTATGTTCGGGTAATCTGGTCAGGTGAGTCGGGTCGGGTATTTTTGAACAACCCTATCAAAAACTATTAATTGGTCAAAATCTTTGTGTCGTGTCAACATCTTATTAGTCGAAATAATTTTCTTTTGACTTAAATAAATATCGGACTTAAAATGACTAAAAATGATAGTTTATGAGCTTATTTTGATATATGATATTTTAAAATTTAAAAAGAACATAAATATTTATATATGTTAGAAAAGCCTACAAAATGATATTTTTGTAATCATGGACTTAAAGTGACCAAAAATGATAGTCTAAGGACTTATTTTGCCCAAATCATAGTTTAGGGGCTTAAAGTGGTCAAAATAATAGTTTAAGAGCCTATTTTGCCCAAATTATAGTTTAAGGGCCAAAAGTAAAAAAATGCATAATTTGAGGGCTTTTTTTTTGTTTAAGCCTTTTTTAAAATTCGTTATCGTTGTTTACTCACTACCATCCTTCACCATCTCGTTATGTGGATGCTCGAAAGACAGTTATACCCTCATCATTCCACATATTTTCTCTCTTCCTCCTTTTTCATTATTGTTCAATGTTCTAAGGTCGTAACTTTTGATGTTTTGCTGATATCTTTTGTACTATTTGATGCTTACCAATTCCTTTAGTTGAGATTATTATGTTGGTGAAATTTTGTTTTATTTAAAATCAGGGTGGACCTAGAGGGGGCTGGAGGGTCGTCTTCTAAAAATTTAAAGTTACTATATGATTTAGAAAATTTTTAGAATTTTTTTATGTATTTCCTATTGAAAATCTACTTTCGTCCCCTAAAATTTTATAAGTTCACCATTTAAAATTTTATAGGTTCACCCTAACATAAAATTCTACTTCTGGATGAAAACCTTTTTCCATGGCAATAGTTCTTTTGTAATGTGTTGAGTTATAAATACTTTTTACGATAATACTTTTAGGGTAAACTACTCAGGTTACCCCCGAGCTATTTGGGTGTACTTATTTTGACCACTGAACTAGGCAACTCGTCAATTAGACCATTAAACTTTTAAATTGATCATATTTTGACCACTGTCGTTAAAAAACTAACGGATGGGTGACATGGCGGTTAACGAAAAATTGTAAAATTATATATTTGGTCCATGTTATTTACTTATTATATCAATATGGTCCTAATTTTAATTTAATTAAAAAAATAACCAACCAACCAGATGTTGACACATGTTTTATCTTTTTTAATTCTAATTTATTTAGTTAATTTGTTTAATAGATTTAATCAACCAACCAGATGGTGGCACGTGTAAAGAGAAAAAAGGTTATTCTCCATAATTTTCACCAACAAAGTAACCCTTTAAGAAAACAAGTTATCATCTCATGTCATATAAATTGGAGTTAGCCCAGCCGTTGGGGTTTTATCCTGTCATGCTCTTGGGTGTAGGATTAAATCTCACTACTTGAATTTGTCTCTTATTTTACTTGTTTTATTTGATTATGTCTAATCATATGGTGTCATGTGTCACCATCTAGTTGGTTGATTAAATCTATTAAACTAAATAAATTAGAATTAAAAAAGATGGGGACACGTATCATCATCTGCTTGGTTGATTAATTTATTTTAATTAAATTAAAATTAAGACTAAATTGATATAATAAGTAAATAACAGTGACCAAATCTGTAGTTTTATAAATTTTCGTTAACTGCCATGTCACTCATCCATTAGCTTTTTAACGGCAGTGGTCAAAATAAGGAGAAATTATTACATGATCCTGGCTCACCACGTCATTCATGGTCTCATCCAATGAAATTCATTCATTTAATGACATGTAGGAAAGAGGTGAAGATTCACCTTGGAAAAAAATAAAATGGAAAATTATTATTGGATGAGACCATGGATGACGTGGTGAGCCAGGCCCATCTAATAATTTTTCCAAAATAAGACCAATTTAAAAGTTTGATAGCCTGACGAATTGTCTAGTTCGATAATCAAAATAGGTACGCCCAAATAGTTCCCATACTTTTATGATATATTCCCCAAGCGTGCTAGTATAGGATTTAACGCTTAAGATGAGAACGTAAGGTACTATCAAACAATTACAAGTTTCAATTTTGCTATTGAAATCCATATTCTAGAACACTGTTTGGTAGAAGTTGATAAGTTAGTATTAATGAAGGACCAAATGTTTTAGGTCAGACTGCACTTGTTTTGATTTATATAGAGTTGTGTATGACATCTGAGTCTTTTCTTTTCTTTTTGAAAGAAACTAAAAGTCAGGAGTGGAAAACTGGAAATATTATGCCTTCAGAGGAGAGTGCTGACATGCATCAAGCCAGGACCATAAATTTGAGTTTCATTAATTTCTCGGTAACGCGGCTGTCGTGGTGCCTATGTTACTCGGACTCTTATTTTTCATGAAGCACTTGTATATGCACTCGTATCCGAGACTTGGATACGGTGATATGACCTCCAAGGATCCTTCAGAAACATGGAAAAACTTGGAAAAATCTAACCATTACCGTGTTTGACACACCAGAGGAGTCCGAGTAAAATTGGGTGCATGTACAAGTACAACCATCTATCTCACATAAAGATTAGTGAACTATAGAGAAGTAGAAAGATTATGATGGCATCTGCCTATTCTAAAGTGTTTGTTTAGAAATTCTAACATTAAATCAAATGGTCGGATCTAATTGCATATCACTACCAATTTTCTTTTACCATTATTTTTGCCAAGCCATTCCTTTTGATGTCAAGAAAGTTTGCTTTATGTTTCTTTCCTTGATTGCAGCTGACAGAGAGAGGTGAACCTTCTAGAAACCAGGGTTCAACTTTGGTGCCTTGACCATGGGAAACAAGGATGAAGGAAAGTCCCCTAAGTAATAAAGAATCTTAAAGTCCCCATTAGCAACAATCTACCTATGGTGCACCTTATGCAACAATCTACCTGCACGGGGGAGTTTATGCACATCATGCAGTTCCATTGGTATGTTTACTTTTTCACTATCTCTTAATTATAGTAACCCTTTACTTTTTTTTGTAGATTTAGAGATGAGTACCTGTTACGAGTACTTTATGAAGTTTGAGTATCTTTAGTACACATGTTGTTTTATGATACTCTTTCTTCTTCATGCCCTATGTTTTGAGTTTAGACAGTAGTCCCTTTTAAAGGTTACCAACTAGATAGTACTCACTTGATTCTTTACCCGTACAATTAGAAACATCGAGTCAAGAGAGTTGCATTCTTTCTCTTAATAACACTTTAGAATGCTGCTTTCATTGTATCATATTATATGCTAATTTACTTTTTTTATCTGTTTGCTCCTGAGCTCCATGCATCATCACCTGCAATAAGTGGCTTTTGTTGGATGATTCTTTAAAAAATGGTTGCTGCTGTGTCCGAACTTATTGTTGATTCGCTTGCACATATGTTGTTTCAATGAGTTAGCTGGGAAATTGTTAGTCTATGCTTTATGCTTTAAGCAGGTTGTTGCGCGTAATAAGTGCTACACAAATGTGCAAGTATACACGTCGCAAGTTATAGTATAAAAGATATCGTCTCCACATGGATTGGTGCTACTTCAAGAATCTAGTCTCTTGCACTGTAAAAAGTAAAAACACAAGTAAAGGATTATAGAAGTTTTAACTAATAACTAATCTAGAAAGCAATTAAGTAAATGAAAAGATGAGATCGAATGAGAGAGAGATAGGCCAGGTTATCGTGAGTTGAGGTGTGATAGCCGATTGGATTGTTTTGGTAAAAGAGTGCACGGGCAACTCAGTTGCCATGGCAACTTGCACAACGGGGTTGCTTTGGCAACTAATCGATGGTTGCCTGGGCAACTAGTTGGGCAACTACTTGGGCGTCTGGGCAGCAACATTCAAGGTTCGGCAGAGCGTTCTTCAATGGTTTCTTCTTATCCCTAAGTCGAAACTCTAGCTACTTGTGCATGCCTTGATAATACATCCCTGCGTGAATCAAGGGTGAACAACAACCAATCTTGCGCTCCTCTTAGCCGTTGAAATCCTTAACTTATTCCTAAGCCGGATTAATCTTCACCATCAATAGATTGAATAAAGATCATATTCATTCGTTTCTTGAATCTAGCTCTCCCGATATTAGATAAATAGATGAAATCACGAGATCCTCTCCCAATTCACTCGCAAACAATAATAAGAACCAAGAATGAATAAACCTTGAAATAGAAAAGTGCAAACTCTTATTACCTAAACAAAAACCAATAGTTTCTCACAACCACAAAACACAATAACCATAGCCAAGTAGATTTAGTTCATGGCTAGGTTCCAAAGAAACACAAGATAAACAATCCCTAACATGAACCCAATCGAACAAGGAAGAAAGGATGAAGCTTGTCGAAAATCCCTTGCTTTCTCCCTTGGACTTGTCGAAATTTCCCCTAATGCTCTCTCCAAGTTGTCGAAATCTCCTTGCTATTTATAGGGCTAGGCCAAAGTCCTTCTTTGAGGAGGAGTTTGAGTTGGAATTAAATTATCTTTAAAGAATATAATTCTTTATTATAATTTTATTCCTATTAGAACTTCTCCTATCTTCTTGGAATTTAATTCTTCTTTAATCTCTGCATGGCAATCAAATTCCTTTGGGCTTGGGCCTTGCTCCATGTCATCTTGGGCTTGTAAAGTCATTAATTTCGACATCCCTATTGCATTTTCTCTTTGTCGGCAATTGCCATGGCAACTGGCTTGGCGTCTCCTTCATGCATTGCCCTGGCAACTAGCTCGACATATCCTTCATGCATTGCCTTGGCAACTAGCTCGGCATTGCTTTGGCAAGTGATCTTGCACATACACACACAAAGCACACCAAAGCATCATCTTTTCCACAAAAACTACCAAGTTTTGTAATCAAGCTCAACGATGGAAGGAAACATGGATTAATGCATGAATGGCTAATTATGCAACTAATATGAGCCTACGTCTAACAATAATATGAGTAAAAAGGGTAAGAAAATAGTACTTTTGAACACTTATCATACCCTCAAACTCGAACTATTGCTTGTCCTCAAGCAATGCAAACTCATAATTACCTGCCAAGACTTCAATTTTCACAAACTTAGTTTTGAACTTGATTTCAATTCTCTGAACCGGGGCACAAAGTATGATTGGCTTTTTATTTTTTGGAAAACTGAGGAGTTACTCGGAATCAAACTATAATGCTTGTGAGTGTGTGCGGAGTTGTGTGCAAGTTGATTTTTCGGATTCTATGCAAACAAGAGGTTTTCAAATTACTTCATTGGGTTCTTTTTAACATGTTTTAACTAGAGCCAGTTTTGGGCACCTCTAGTGTTTTGTTTTTAGTTTTATTAGGTTAATTTAATCGACTAGAGCCGGTTTCGGGCACCTCTAGTTAAATTTTTTTTAACACATCCTAGAGCCAGTTTTGGGCACCTCTAGTGAGAATTTTTTTGCACATGCTAGAGCCAATTTCGGGCACCTCTAGCATTCATCCAATTTTTATTCTAATCCCCCAATTTGTTAACTATCAACCTAAGTTCACTAGAATTCCTTAAATCAATCAAACCACAACAGTGTTTCATCAAATTTAGCATCATAGTAAAATTCTAAGTTTTTCCATGGTTATCCTAGAATAAAAATTCTATCAATTAAGTGCATTGGCAAAGTCATCATCGGATATTCATCAAATCTAAGCAATTCTTGTTTCTACTAAAGGCATGGCAAGCAATTTATGTATCCTAAATGTAATACTTTAAGATGAATGAAACTAAACATGGTAATAACAATCCCCCCCAAACTCGAGTGAGGCATTATCCTCAATGCATGCATAAAAATAACGAAAAATAAAAATAAAAATGCATACGAGGACTTACTCCGAGAGTTCGTCATCGTAGATGATTAGTCTCATTCTAGTCGGTGTCTTGATTCTCTTGCTTGAACGTGATGGTTGTTTTCTTGTTGCCAGTGGTGGAATCGTTCCTCGTACGGGGTTGTCCTCATCGTCCTCTTCATCAATGTCAATGGCTTTTCGCTTGGAGGATTCAATTGGTGCGGTCTTTATTGGTTCAATGGAGGACTCGTCCGAATCTGAAAAATCAGAAAATGATTCTGTAGGAGTTGATTCGGGCATAGGTGCTTTACCTTTGGCTTTTGCAGTGGTTGCCGGGATGTCTTTAGCTTTGGTTGCTGTGGCATCTTCAGGGTTGGCTGCCGTGGCGTCAGCTTCCTTGGTTGCCGTGGCGACTGCTTCATTGGTTGTCGGGGCAAGGATCTCGGCGGGAAAGATTGGGAATGGTGCGCGATTGTCCGGGTACTTTTCTAGGATGACTTGGGTGATGGCATTGTTGTGCTCCTTCATGTACCGCATGAACATTAGTTGCCGATCTTCAATTTGCCTTAGGCGGCTTGCCAATGGGTGCAAAAGTGCTTCAAAGTGTCCCGGGGTTGGTGGCCGAGTTGCCCTGGCATTAGGTGCTTGGGTATTAGGGATTGCCGCGGTGGCAGGAGTTGTCGTGACCATTGGAGGCCTTGAAGAATCTCCCGGTGCCTCTCCCATTAGCTTTCGGATTAGTGCTTGATTCCAACCAGACTTGGGTAGGGCCTTTTCATCGGTGGACTCACTCGGGACATGCATCTCCTTGCAAAGGTTAGAAATTAAGCAATGAAAGAAAAGAGAACCTTTATCTTTTGAGCTGCATACAAAAATCTCATCACAAATAATTTTTCCAATGTTAATTATGCGATTATGCAAAATAGAATGTATGAGCAAAAGACGTGGTATATCAACGGTAGTATTGTGTGTGGAGGGCATTAAAGAAGTTTTAACAAACTTATTCCATAGTTTTGCCTCAGGTTTAAGCCGAAGGCGATTTATCGTGCCCTTGTATTTACAGTCGTTCCAATGAGTTCCCGGTTGAGTGAGTTCTTGAAGCACCTTGTCGAGTTGCTTGGGATTGATTTGGTCAACGAAGGCTTGATGCTCGTCCTTCTCAATGTAAAGTCCGTAAAAGGTGTTGATGCTTTCGAGACTTATAAGTATGGCCTTGTCACGAACAAAAATATAAGGATTATCCGGGTTAGGTGAGTGAGCATAGAATTCTCTTACCCATGAGATGTTACCCGGTTCCGGTTGATGGCAAAAGATTTGCCACTTTTGATGTGCAATCCTCTTGAAGATGAATGGTTCAAGGCCGAAATCTTGATGAGAGTTGGAGTATTCAAAGCCTTGTTCTTCATGAATCTTCCGGCTTTCAAACTTGGATTGAAATCTTTCTTGACCCACCGGTGTAGCAAACTTCTTGTATCTTGGTTCTTTGGAGGAACTTGGATTAACTAAAAGTTTAATCTTGGATGCCATGTATGATCTTGGTTGTGAGTAAAAACAAAGAAAAGAAACTAAAAAGTTGCAAGATATAAAGTAGGAATAGGTTAAGGGTGATGGGTTTTATAGAAAAGATAAGTGGGTGAGATTAGGGGAAAACGAAAAAAGGGTTAGGGTTTGGTAGAAGTTGTCGACAAGGGGGTTTTGGTTAGGATGAATTGGAGGCTTTATATAAGCCTTAGATCCAGCCCATTAGTTTCCTTGTTGAAGATGTTTTCCTACTTGGTTTAGAATTCCTTCTTTATCTTGAACTTCTTTTCCTACAATTCAAAGACAAATCAAATAAGGATTAAAATTAAAGATAAACTAATAAAGGAAATAAATAAA